>CABHPH010154065.1:0-19077 GCA_902168325.1 Peromyscus nudipes
CCCCCCCACAGGTGATTCCAGGTGGTTGTGAATGCCATGGGGGTGCTGGGAACTGAACCTGGATCCTCTTCAAGAATAGCCAGTGCTCTTAACCACCAAGCCCTCTTTCCAGGCCCCAATTCTTCAATTCTTGAAATTTTTTTCCCCCAGAAATACAAAATGAGCCAAACTTAACACATTCATGTGGGAACACAGCCCATGTCCACCGGAGCACAGTTTCTGCCTCAACCACATCTACTTAAAGATGTCCTTCCCACCTCTGAGAGCATGTGGCCTGGTGGTGGATCGTCTCTTCTATCCAGATGGCTTTGCTCTTGATACTATTTCTGGTTCACTTTAAGCAGAGTGGTCGAGGGTTTGAGTGTATCTGTGTTTATAAACACGCTGGAAAATTCCATATGCTGTGCTCAAAGTGAAGTTGGCTTAATTTGAAAAGATTAAATGCATGCAGGCAAGTGCAGAGCTGTCTGTTTTGCAGATCAGTGCAATTTGTCGGTGGCAGGACAGGAGAGGAGTTCTGTGAAGCACAGCTGCTGTGACCAGGAAGCCTGGTGCTGGCAGCACACGCTGTCTCCAATACTGACGGCTGCTTCACTTAGCATGTGGGTACGCACGCACACATACACACGTGCACAAGCATACACATGCAGCTCACCTCTGTCCCCACCTCTGGTTCAGTTTGCTGCTTTTATTTTGAGCTCTATCCAAATGATGACGATGTCCTTCATAGACAGTGTGAGAAATCCTTAGCTGACAGCTGTAGGCGGCTTAGACCAAGTTATTTATTTTTAGGGATTTTGTCCATTTATTTGTTTTGAGATAGGGTTTCAGGCTAGTCTGGGCCTTGATATGTAGACCAGGCTGGCCTGGTCACTCACAGTGATTCTTTTGTCTCTGTCTGTCTGTTGAGTGCTGGGATTAAAGATGTGAGCCACGATACCTAGTTCACCCCAGGTTTCTTGACTGACTGGAAGCTTTGATGGGACAGAGACCCTTGGATGCATAGTTTCTCTGGCATTAATGTGGACAAGAGCTTGGACAGTTTCCCTGCCAAAGCCTCAGGTCCTTCATGTGAAATAATGGCTAGGAACTTGGATGCACTGATAATATCCAGGAATATCTGGTTCCCACAAGGCAAGCCAAGGGACTCATTCCTGTTCCCTAGCTGAACATTGCTTCTGCATCAGGTCATGGAGGACAGTGTACTGGATTTGTGTCTGGGTGTGTCCGTCACTTTGAATACTTAGGGTAAGTAGAAAGGATGTTCGGAGGAGCCTGCCATGTGGCCCTTCAGTGCGCTGTATTAATTACTCCGGTCATTGCTACAATCAAATATCTGGCACAAAGCACCATAAGGATGGCAGGATTTATTTGGCTTACAGTTTGAGTGGATCATGGTGAAACATGGTGGCAAGCGTAGGCGGCATCTGATGCAGTCTATCATTGTGGGAAAGACAGGCGGCGGGTGTAGGATGCAACTGGTCACATTGCATCTGCAGTTAGGAAGGAGAGAAGTATATTGCTTGTGCTCAGCTCTTACTTTCTCTCTTTTTTTTTTCAGACTAGGACACTTGTCCTTGGAATGGTACCAACCCACATTTAAGTGGATCTTCCTACTTCAATTAATCTAATCTAGAAACTGATGCAGTCAGTTGCTAATGGATGGGTATGAGTGGTTTTGATTGACAGGCCTTTCTTCATTGTGTGTGTCCTTTCCTGGGATGTATCTGGTTTCAATCACATGCATGCCTAATCATGCATAGGCACAAGATGGCAAATAGGAGTTTTTCCTTAAAAATTCACTCAGAAGATAGTTTGTCTCACTGGACTTGCACCAAAAACTAGTTGAAGCTGGATGGGCACCTTTCTTCTAGCTCTCAGATATATTCTGAGACCTGTTTGAATGGACACAGGAAGTCACTGAAGGGTTGTTAGGGAGGAGCTGACTCACTGTAATTATTTGGAGTGGAGTGTACATGTATCTCCATGTTGGTGCATGCTCAATTGTGAAGCGCATTGCCAGGAAAGATGTGTGTGTGTGTGTGTGTGTGTGTAGCTTAAGCCAAGTGGTGTCTTAGGTTGCCATTTTCCATATCATTACCTGCCTCAATTTCTTTGCTTTGTATCAGACCATTTCTCCTCATTGTAATAGAATGGACTCCACAGTTCCAGGGATTTTATCTTTACACATCAATGTCTCATCCATATGTATAGATATAAAGATAACTTTCTAATCACACCCTCTCAGAAGGCTTCATAAGTCCCTATGCCCATGCCCAAGGCAATTGTGAGCAAATAAATGTAATTGCACTGGTGGATTTTAACAATCCAAGTTCTCCCTAGACCAAGAAGAGGTTCTGCCTCCTTCTGAGGTGCCAGAAGCCCCACACTAGAGCAAAGTCACAACTCCGAGTGCACAGGAGGACAGGTGACTCGGAGAGACCACTGTGTATCTGCATTACTCCTGCTGGGGGAATGGTGAGGGGAGGGGCAGGGGAGGAGTCAAGGGACAAGGAGGAAGGGCAGGGAAGGGGGAAGATGCTGTGGAGGCTTTGGAATCAGACTCAGGTTTCATTTCCAGCTCTGTCAATCCCCAGCTGTGTGTTCTTGGCTTGTTCCTGAGCCCTCCAAGCTTGGCTTCCCTATGTGTAAAGTAGATAAAACTTGGGGTTTGTGGGAGTTTCAATAAGAAGACAGCGGAAGGAGCTATTCACAGAGTCCGCGAGATACTGTTCAATTAAGGCTGGGAAAGTGTGGAATACAAGGAGTGCTACAGTTTGTAAAGTGCTTTCTCAGATATCATCCTTCCTGGGTCTGACAGTGCACCAATGAGGTCAGCAAAGGAAACATCTTGTTTGGTAATTTAGAGACAGAGTCTCATCATGTAGACTTGGATGCCTTCTAACTTACTGTGCGGACTCACCTGGCCTCAGACTCACACAGATCAGCCTGCTTTTGCCTCATGAGTCTTAGGATTAAAAGCACATCATTCTCAGTCCATCTTTTTATCTTTAAATCTTCTCTGTCTCTCTGTCTGTCTGTCTGTCTGTCTGTCTCTGTGTGTGTGTGTGTGTGCATGTGTGTTTGTTTGTGTGTGCGCACAAGCCTGCCACAAGTCAACCTCAGGTGTCATTCCTCAAATGTCATTCACCTTGTTTTTTGATGTGGGGGTGTCTCTTCATGAGCCTGAAGCACTCTAGCTAGCTAGTGTGGCTGCCCAGGAGCTGGTCTATCCACCTCTCCAATGATAGAACGACAGGCGTGCTTTACCACAACCAGCTTTTTCACATGGGTCTGGGGGATGGAACTTAGGTTCTCAGTCTTGCAAGGCAAACCTTCTACTCACTGAACTACCTATACAGACATTTATTTTAAGCTTTTTTTTGTAGTTCTGGGGATAGAACACAGGACCTTATGCACGGTGCATCACTAAACACTGCAGTGCTGCATGATCCCTAATTAGTCCTAATAAAAACCCAGAGTCAGATATCGAGGGTGAAAGCTGAAAGATCAGAGCAGAGCAGCAAGCCACTAGAGACTTCTTACCCCTACAAATCCTCAGACCAAATACGGGAAGGAGCGAGATCCTGTCTCCACCCACCTTATATTCCTGTCTCCAACTCCCTAGTGCTGAGATTAAAGGTGTGAGCCTCCCAAGTGCTGGGATCAAAGACTTGAGCCTCCCATATGCTGGGATCAAAGGTGTGCATCACCACTGCCCAGCTCTGTTTCTCTTTTAGACTGGTTCAATCTCATGTAGCCCAAGGTGGCCTTGAACTCCTAATCTTCCTGCTTCCTCCTTTCAAGTGCTGGGATTTGTACCACCACTGCCTAGCTTCTATGGTTAACTAGTGTCTAGCTTCACCCTCTGATTTCTGGGCAAGCTTTATTTGTCAGAACATAAACAAGATATCACACAACACTGCAGTACTTAGCATGTACTGCACCACTGAGTTACAGCCTGAGGAAAATGGGGCATTATTGCCATCTTCTTTTGTGGATGTTGAGAATATTGACTATTCAGCCTCAGGTCAGGAAAGCAGAATATAGGGATTGTTGTTGTTGTTTGTTTAAGACTTATTCATTTTTATTTTACTGTATGAGTGCTCTGACTATATATATATCTGCATACCATGTGTGTGCCTGGTGTCCATGGAAGTCAGAAGAGAACATCAGATGCCCTGGAACTAGAGTTAAGGATGGTTGTTTGCCACCATGTGGGTGCGGGAACCAAAGCTGGGTCCTCTACAAGATCAGTAAGTGCTCTTAGCCACTGAGCCATGGTTCCAGCTCCTAGAATATAGGTTTTTGAAGTCCAGAGTCCCAGCAACACTGAATCATGCATAGGATTGTTATGGGGGCAGAGTGCATGTTGCAATATTTCAAAAACATATTATTGTTCTGGTGGGGGAGGAACCCATACAACAAGAAAGCTACCCATCTTTCTGGCTGTATATCTAGGCTAATTAGATTCAGTTCCACAAGAATGCTGAGTGCTAATCAGGCAGACTGACTGGTCTCTAGAATACCGAGAGGACTAGAATAAACTCTTTGTACTCAGGCAGCTCAAGTTGAAAAGGACCACTGATTAGTGTTACCAGTGTATGTAATTAAAGGCACAAAGCATTTGAGCTAGTATTTCTTTCCTCAGCTTGTCCTTCATTGAATCTAGTGGTCTGCTGGCCAAGGTTGTAGTATACCCTGTGTTTGTGGGAAAACATCACACCAAGGGTGGTTTAGACACCCTCTTGGACTCTGCTTCACCAGAAAGGGATCCCTGAGTAGAGTCTGGGCCTGGCCTCAGGAAGGTCTTTGTCTCCTCTGTCCTAGGAAGGCATTTTGACTAGAGTTTGGGAGGCCATGCTTGGCCCAAGCCTCAAGCCAGCTGGGTTGTATTTCATAAGGGTGGAGTGGGAGGGTCACCTGGAAAAGTGAACCAGAGATTCCAGACATCCAACTCTCTAGATCTTCTGGGACATCCTCACAAGAGAGGACTTTTTGTCCCTTTGCAAATGGTCCCTCAAGCTCTCTGACCAGTTCCAAGCAGAACAGACCTTAGTGAACTATGCTTTTATTTGAGGGATATTGGAGTCACCCACCTAGGACCCACATTGGTTAGTCTTGTCAAGGAGGCTAGAGATATGGTTTCACCTGTTGGACGTAAAAATTCGACCAGTTGGACTACAATCCCTTCTGTTGGAGCACTAGTTAAGATAATTGGAATGTTAACAGATAAACCTTAAATAGTATTGGCTAACATAAAAGACTGTTTGCCATATGTAGCCTTGAAGAACAGTTAGCTCTCCTCAAAACTATCAGGGTCCCAGGTTCTTTCCACATTGTGGCTCTGTATTCTCTAGCACTAGGCATCCAAATCCCTTAAGTTTATCAGCATCAACCCAGTGATGGTGAAGAGGCTTGGATGAAGGTTTGTTTGGGACAGACCAGGCAAATGAAAGCATGGTACATGTTATACAGGCTACAAGTCAGTCTGCAGCCATACCAAACCACTTGTGAGGCTGGGAAATGTGGTCCAGGCTAGGTCTGGGGACTCCATAGTACTGTCTTTTTGATCATGAAGTAACTTTTATACCCTTCTTCCCATGTATAAGACTTGAAGTGATCAACACCTATGATTGCTTAAAAGGCTGTATTAGAGCCGGGCGGTGGTGGCGCACGCCTTTAATCCCAGCACTCGGGAGGCAGAGCCAGGTAGATCTCTGTGAGTTCAAGGCCAGCCTGGGCTACCAAGTGAGCTCCAGGAAAGGCGCAAAACTATGCAGAGAAACCCTGTCTCGGAAAACCAAAAAAAAAAAAAAAAAGGCTGTATTAGTTACTTTTCTGTTTCTGGGACAAAATACCATGACCAAAAGCATCTTAAAGTAGAGTTTGTTTTGGTTTGCAGTCCCATAGGGCTAGATTTCCATAATGACAGACAGTACATGGCAGCAGGAAGCTGAGAAATCACATCTTAGCCACGCACTGGAATCAGAGAGAGTCAACTGGAAATGAGGCAAGGCTATACACTCTAGAAATCTGTTTCCAGTGACACATTTCCTCCAGCAAGCCTCCATGTTCTAAAAATTCCATAACCTCCCCAGTGAATGCCACCATTGGTGAACTAAGTATTCAAATACATGAGCCTATGAGTGACATTTCTCATTCAAACCACCACAAAAGCCAATCACTAAATCAGTGCCGTGTATTTTAGATCTATGTCACAGCATACTTCACTTTCATCAGAAACTTCTGCTCAAGTTCAGGGATTATTATAGAAGCAGTCAGCTGTTAGGGATCACTTCTCAGTGCCCCCTTACCTTCATGCTCATCAATGGTGAGCTGGGACAATAAATCCAAAGCTGGGCTGGCTACATTATAGGCTAAGTGGGAGCTGAACTATGGGGCTAAGTGGAGATGAGCGAAGAAGGGGGTAGGGAAAGCTAGAGAACCCTGAGGGTGGCAGAGGGGAGAAACTGGGAGTGGCCTGGGGCAGCTGCTGTGGTGGACTGCTGAGCTCTGAGATCTTGTGTGGGTGAGGTTGCATAGGCCACATTCATTCAAAGGGCTCATTGTGGATGGAGCATCATCATTCAACACTCAAACCCTCACACAATTGGTGTGAACTCTATTTCCTTAGCTCCTAACACCCCATTTAAAAGTTGTGTTGAATTATTTTAATTTTTAATTTAGTGATTTAATTTTAAGTTTAGTGAAAGAGAAACAAAATAATTCATAATTCATCCTGGCTATAATATAATAAATTAAAATTGAAATAAGTTTCAATATCTATCCTTATGGGGGGAATGCTAATTATAGCATACCCATACTACGGGATCTGTACTGTGGCTAAATTTGATTACATAGTAAGTACCATCAACATGAAGAGGAAGCCTCACAACAATGTCTGTGTTTTGGATGAGGAGGGGTTGTGAGTGCCTTCAGAGGGAGGGGCTGGCAAGGGACTGGGTCAGGGTAGAGGCTTGGAATGGTATAAATGGGGCTTATAAGCAATAGTCTTGGGGTTGGATAACTATATAGGTGTTCATCTCTGGGGAAGACTTAATTCTCCAATTGAGTTACAGCTGATGTTCAACTAACTGTGTTCTCCATTTTTTTTTCACTTAGTGAGATGTGGGAACATTTAAACAAATGGCATTAGATATCCCTTGAACAATATGTTCTGTGGTGGTTACGTAGTAGTGTGCGTGGATATACACGTATGTGTTACACACTATGTAATTGAAACCCTGCCAGCCTATAGAGCACCAAGTAAGACTTTCCTCCTATCATAGCACTTCATACTCTTGCTTGGGTATCAGATACTGATAATATGTCCATGTTAGGGCTGAAGAAGTAGAAGCACAGGAGACATGCATGACCGAGGGCAAGATGCCGAAGGCTGCCAGTGGCCGAGTCTCCAACTCCATCTCATGATGTGTCTTTTACTCAGTTTTGTAGTGCTGAGGATCTAACCCAGAGCCTTGTGCATGCCAAGTAAGCAAGCACACTCTCAGTGAGCTGCGTTCCAACCCCCAAACTCACCTCTGTGTCAAATACTATGTTAAGCAGCCTCTGAGACAATTATTTAAGCAAGCGTCTGCTGCTGAATATATGGCTGCTGTAGATATTTTACTGTCTTAAATAACACTGGAATGAATATCTTTTTCTTTAAATTTTAGTTTTATTTTTTTAATTACATTTAATTAATGAATTAATTGTATGTGTGTGCGTGCATGCACACACACACACACACACACACACACACACACTATGGTGTGTATGTGGAGTTGAGAGGACAACTTGCAGAAGTTAATTCTCTCCACCATGTCAGTTCAGGGATCTAACCCAGATCAACAAGCTGGGCATGAAATATTTTTACTTCCTGAACCATCTCACTGGCCTATAAATATACTTACGTGAATGGCTTTGGCTACATCTCAGAATTCCTTGCTTAGGCTGAATTCCTAGGGGTTGAAAATTAACTGATATGGTAATTGAATGAGAATGGGTCACAATAGACCCATATGTGAATACTTGGTCCTCACTTGATGACTCTTTGGGAAGGACTGAGAAGTGTGGCTTTGTCAACTCAATGCTGAAATGAGTTGGAAAACTGCTGGGACTGATGGATGAGGTATAGACTCTATGGGTGGATGATTAACCATTGGCAGGTTGTTGTATGTGTGAGTCTTCACAATAGGATTCTTTCCAGTTTCTGAATGTTGGAAACTTTCCACAGTAAGAAAAGAGATGGGAAAAAAAAAAAAGAATAAGAAGAAAGCTTAATGGGATCTAAGAACTCACTGCTGGGTTGAAATGACTTAAGAAAATGCCATGTTTGTGCTGCACTGGTACAGAATTATCTGTACTAAGTTACCTCATCTTATTAAAGACAAAATTGGGGAGTTACAGATGTCATCAATTAATTCTTTTAATAAGAAAACTTACGAATGTGAGTTGCCCCTGAGCTTCTGTGGTGGGGGTGAGCTCCCAAATTAGGCTAATTAAACCCAAGCAAAGAGAAGGTTTCACCAACCAGCGGGGCCTTTCTGCCACCTTTGACTAGCAAGAGTGTCTTAATGAATGCCTGGGAGCCTGCCCTCCCCAAAGCCATCACCTTCCCAGGCTGTTACATTTCTCCAGTGAGAATTGTCTCTCCCCAACTTCCTGCCTCTGGAAAGAGGACACACACACACACACACACACACACACACACACACACACACACACACTATCTGTCTATCTATCTATCTATCTATCTATCTATCTATCTATCTATCTATCTATCTATCTATCTCTCCCTCTCCCTCTCTCCCCTTCTGTCTAAGACAGCCAACGAACAACACTGTTTGAATCACCCAGCAAGCATGGCAGCAACGAACCAGAAGTATATGAATTAAATTTCCCCTCAAGTCCCATAGAAATCCAATAAATAAATTAAGTACATGTGGATTTAAAAATTAAAGACCAAGAAAGCTGGAGGCAAAGTGCATTTGACATTTGAAATAATAGAAAACTGAGGGGAGGCACGTGGAAGATGTGTGCTCACCTGGCATCCTAAGGTCCTTGCTCTCCTTGTCTTCCAGAGTCTGTTGGTGCAGTATAATGAAATTGCAGGGAAATTCAATAAAAACTGTCAGGGCACCAGGTGTGAGCTGAGTGTCATCTTTTAGAAGACAGTGTCAGCCGGTTCCAACTCAGTCCTAAACCTAGGAGGGCTGTAATTTCCAGGCTCCTTAGTCCCTTCCAAGGACCCCTTACTTTGAGAAAGGTTTCTCACAGCAGTGAATTGGGTCTGGGAAAGTGCTAGTCCCTCCCCCCACACACCCTGAGCCCCCACAACCTGTTGCAAGAACGTGAAAATTTGCTTACATTTTAGCCAAGTGTTTTAGTTCCTTTTTTATTACTGCGAAGAGACACCATGACCAGGGAAACTTACAGAAGACAGAGTTTATTGGCTTACAGTTTCAGAGTGCTAGAATCCATGGCCACCATGGCAGGGAGCACGGAGGCAGGCAGTGTTGTTTGTGTGTACACATGTTTAGGGCTGACCAATAAGACTGGATAACCTATGACTGATTCTGCCCCTCTCAGTAACCATTAAATTGCTTGTAGGTTTTCAGCAAGGGGTGAGGGCTTGTGACATTTTCGCCATCCACACTGGCATGTCATCTGGTGTTGACCTTGTGCAGGTCTGATTTAGGTGACCATATTGTTAAAATTTCATGGATGCACCCCCTGTGATATAGAGAAGGCACAGTCTCAAAGCAGATGTTCTGGTCCTCTGGCTCTTAGGAGTTCCATACTGAGTGGCTCACTGGGGTCATATGAGTATATTTACAGGAGTAACCCAAATCCCATTTGGATCTATGAAAGCTTTTCTCGCTATAGACCCCTTGGTGGGCCCCTGCCAAGTCCCTTATCACCTCTTGCCCCAGACAATCACTGATTTAAATTTTAGAACTATAAATTAATATTACCTGCCTCAGATTCTTAAAAGCATTTTTTAAAATTATCTTTTGAGACCATTGTAGCTGGACTAAAATTCCCTATGTAGATCAGCATGTCCTGGTACTTTTATTTTTTAATTAAATTTAATTTTACATATCAGCCATGGATTCCCTTGTTCTCCCCCCTCCTGTCCCCCCGCTTCCCTCCAGCCCACCCCCATTCCCATCTCCTCTAGGGCAAAGACTCCCCTGAAGATTGAGTTCAACCTGGTAGATTCAGTCCAGGCAGGTCCAGTCCTCTCCTCCCAGGCTGAGCCAAGTGTCCCTGTATAAGACCAGGTTTCAAACAGCCAACTCATGCACTGAGTACAGGACCCAGTCCCGCTGCCTGGATGCCTCCCAAACAGATCAAGCAAATCAACTGTCTTACTTATCCAGAGGGCCTGATCCAGTTGGGGGTTCCTCAGCTATTGGTTCATAGTTCATGCATTTCCTTTCGTTTGGATATTTGTCCCTGTGCTTTTTCCAACTGGTACTTGTTGATGATGCTCTTTCCTCTGCCTCCCAAGCTGAGATTACAACAGATGTGTACCACCACACTCAGCTTCTGTTTTAGGATTTCATATACAAGAATCATGAAGTCTGAAACACTTATGAATTGCTCTTTCTGCTCAGTGCCATCACTACATGTGCCTGAATTTTTCCCTTTCTTGATCTTTGATGACGTCTTTGAACCATTTGGTTAACCAGTTTGGAACTGCACCCAGCTTGGGATATTCTGCAACATGAGAAGGCTTAGTCATTCACCGCAGATTTAGTGGAAATTCATCTCTCTTGCCTTATGCCATAAACTGGAATTTCTCATTAGTACCTGACAATGTTAGGGAAGGTACCACACTGAACATAGTAATTGTGTTTGTCAGTGTTCTATTGCTGTGAAGAGACACCATGAACATGGCAACTCCTTTTTTTTTATTTTTTAAGATTTATTTATTTATTGTGTATAGAGTTCTGTCTGCATGTATGCCTGCAGGCCAGAAGAGGGTAACAGATCTTATTAAAGATGGTTGTGAGCCACCATGTGGTTGCTGGGAATTGAACTTAGGACTTCTGGAAGAGCAAGCTGTGCTCTTAACCACTGAGCCATCTCTTCAGCCCCCCATGGCAACTCTTATAAAGGAAAACATTTAATTGGGCTGGCTTACAGTTTCAGAGGTTTACTTCATTATTGTTAGGGTGGTAAACATGCCAGCACTCAGGCAGACATGGTGCTGGAGAGGTAGCTGAGATGGCAAACAGCAGAAAGAGACACTGGGCCTGGCTTGGGCTTCTGAAACCTCAAAGCCCACCCTTAATGACACACTTCTTCCAATAAGGCCACACCTACCCAACAAGGCCACACCTCCTAATCCTTTTTAAGTAGTGCTACTCCCTAATGACTAACTATGCAAATATATGAACATATGGGGACCATTCATATTCAAACCACCACACTAACCTAGTTATGACTTTGCTGGAATGGAGAGGTGGATGCTGTGGGGTTATCTTCCTTGGTCACATTACGTTTAGTGAAGTTGTTTTCTAGAAAAATGCAAGCTGTATTTGGGAAAGATTCCCCACCACCATTACCTTGCTGCTTCTCTGAACCCCATTGGCCTGTTCTATAATCAATGTGCTCAGAGTCCTGTAATCATTGTCTCGGTGTTACTTCCGAGGTCAAGACCCAGGTTCTATTGTTCTGCTTGGAACTTCCTCCTTTGGACCCTGAGAGGAAATGCTGAGTGCAACTGTAGTGTTGGATGTAGAATGAGTCAGCAACAGGTGGCAGTCTTCCCCTGAGACACTTCAAGATATGTTGGCCAAGACAAAGTGGCTTACAGAAATGTCATTTGTCCAAGTCAGATAACTGCAGCTGACCTCACATCTGTGTCCTCTAATTCTAATCCACTGACCTGCATGGCTGTGTTTTGAGTCAGTGTCATGCTGTCTTTTAATTATTCCGTAGTTTAACTTGAGATTGGGTATGGTGATACCTCCAGGATTGCTCTTTTTGCTCAGCCAGAGTGGCAATCATGAGGGAAACAACAGCAAATGCTGATGGGGATGTGGACAAAAGAAAATCATTCCCATCACTGGTGGGAATAATACAAACTATCCAGTCACTGTGGGGATCAGCACGGAGGTGCTTCAAAAACAAAACTAGAACACATAATCCAGCTCTACCACTCCCGGGATTTATTTGAAAGATTCCAAGTCCACATACACAGAGGCACGTGCACATCAATGTTTCCTGCAGCCCTGGTCACAACTAAGTCATGGGACCCACCAACATTTCCAACAACAGAGGAATGGAGAAAGAAAGTATGGTATATATGCATGCACGGTGGGATTTTTTTTTTCAGCCTTAGAGAAGACTGAAACTGTGTCATTGTGCAGAAAAATGAATACAATTGGAGAGCATTATAGTAACCAACTTAAGCCAGCCTCAGAAAGACAAACTCATGCTTTTGCTCATTGGTGAATCCAAGATTTTGTATAAATGCACCAAATTATGTGTGTACCTATGACATGAAAGTAGCAGCAAGCTGTGTAGGGGACAAGGGAGCTAACAAGAGTGGGAGGTATTGGGGGAATAGGGTCAAAGTACATTGTATACTTATATGAAGTGTCCTTATGAAACCTAACACTGTGTGAGATGATTACACAAATATATTAAAAATGAGCAAAAGGCACACACATAAATCAAATGTCTTTTCTTTCACCAGGAAATTATCTCTCCCCGACTTTCCTCCATGGAACCAGCAGTCTAAACTGTCCTAAGACCAGAGGCATTTTGTGGCCCCCATTGACAATGGATGTTTGCTGGACACCAAGGTTGAGCATTAGTGACACATGTCTGTAGGCAGAATATTCTGTCCCACCCGCCAGCTCCCAAATAACCATAAGTAGACTTATTATTTATGAAAGCTAGGCTGATAGCTTAGGCTTATTTCTAACTAGCTCTTATAACTTAGATTAAACCGTTTCTATTAGTTTACTTTCTGCCTCATGGCTTTATTACCTTTACTCTGCCCATGCTACTTTCCATGTCTGGCTGGTGACTCTTCGTGAGTGACTCCACCCTTCTTCCCAGCATTCTCTCTGCCCTGAAAATTCTGCCTAGCTATTGGTCATTTAGCTTTCTATTAAACCAACCATAGTGAAATATCTTCACACAGTGTAAAGGAATATTCCACAACATGTCTGAAATGACAGATGCTCTAGTGATGTTGATCTAATTGCCACACTTCATATATATATATATGAAAAGCCAGGCTGTAGCCCATAAATACAAACAACTACTATTAAAAGACAAGCCTGGGAAGTGATTAGAGACTCCATGGGATCTGAGGAGATACCAGCATCATGTCCCGTGTCCCTAAGGTAGGACATACGGCTATTCACTCCTTTAATTTCTTTTACTCCGATTTCACCCTGGGAAAGGGAGTGGAGTACCTTAGCAGACAGACCTGGGTCTCCACATAGACCGATTGCATGTAACATGTAGATGGCATCTTCACCCCACTGGCCTTTAAGTGAGTCAACAGAGGCTATTGAACACCACGGCTCTGTCCTTGCTCTGGGGTGGGAGGAAGTCCTGAAGAACAGTGGCACTCACAGCACCTGAGAGGCTCTTGGCACACTGCATTGTCAAAAGCTCTGTTCCAGTGTGTTCTATGCTCTGTTCCCCTGCTGCGGTGTGACAATGACACTCCTTCATGAAGAAGAGGACTCAGGTGAGTGTCTTAAGTGTGGCAGGACACTTGATCACTTTTATGGCCATGTGATAATGGGTGACACAGCACTCTTTCTGGTCCTCCTTCAAGATACATGCTTAGAAAGCCTTAAGCGGATATTGTCTCCACATGGAGATAGAGGATGCTTCTAGAAAGCCCCAGTTGTTCCTGCCCCAGCACCAGACCTTCTGGAGAAGGCCTTGGAGGTAAGTCCCAATCCCAAGCTCTGTCTGGACTCCCTGTGGCCTCGTGAGTGGAACAAATGTTTGTTTTATGCCATGAGCTTTGGGATAATATGCTATGCCATGCTTGTACAGGGAGCAAGCTATGTGCTAGTTGGGTAGACAAAGTAAATCATGGATACTAGCCAAGATAGCGTTGAAAATGGCTACAAAGGACTGGAAATAAGAAGACGCAACCGGGCAGCAGGGAGGGAGAGGCAAGCCCCGCTTTGGACTTCCCAAAGGAAGTTCTGGTATAGAGAGAACATTTGTGCTCCAGAGACCCAGAATAGAAAGCAGGTACGGAACGAGTATCAGGCCACACAAGGACCCTGAGGCCATCACAGATGGATGTAATCAAGGGGCAGAGAAATCACTGGTGCCTTGGACTGCAGTGAAGGGAGGCTCAAGGTGCCCAGGCAGGGCTAAGTTGCTAGGTGACCTAATGTGGAAAGCTGCAGGCCAGAGGCCAAGGATCTGGATTTTTCTCCAAGAATGAGGAAGCCATTGAAAGATGCTTGGCAGCATTGAGATGAGTTGCACTTTCTTTTGTACTAAAATTCCCATTGACCCTTTGAAGGGTACAAAGCAAAGAGGGAGGATAGTTCAGAGCTAGCTGGAGCCCAAGGGAGAGTAGGAGGCAGCTTGTTGGTGTGGAGCAGATGGGTGGACACAGTCACCTATACCCAGTGTATTCTAGTGGTGTTGTTTCAAGTGTCTCTGTGGACCACATCGCTTTATCAAACAGCTCCATCATGTTGGTTCTATTACAACAACAGGTGAACATTGCCTATGAGGTGGTGGAGTGGGCCCCTCACCTAGGCTGGCCCTGTAGTGTAATGACCTGTCAGGAACCCAGTGGACATGGAGGGGTGCTCCGGGAGAGATGTGGATGAACATGGAGCAGGGTGAAGAGAGATTTGGTGTGTGCTGCTGTGTGTTGTCACATGCACAGTGATGAGGGGTTGTGAGGGCATTGTTTGAAAAAGGGAGGTCTAAGCAGAGTCCGGCAGGGGTTAGCCAGGACTGTACAGTGAAGCTGCAATAAGCCCTGCATGTAAGAATGAGCAAGCTAGTGAGCAGTTAACACTCGCCGAACAGTCAAGGTGAGGTACTGACCACATACAGGCTAATGTTTACGGGCCTGTAGATCATTTAACTTTGAAATAACCTAAGAAAATAACGTACCATTATGTCTTTATTGAATGAGAAACAGAGAGGCTGAGCAATTGGTCAGAGGCTGCAGGCCTGTCAACGGGGGATTGGAACTAGGCTGAATGGCTTCTCAGTAAACGGGCCAGAAGCATGTGACCAGATGCACAGTGAGAGATCCGTGAACGGTATTGTTATTGTTGCTCTAACGTGGTTGATTTTGTGTGTGTGTGTGTGTGTGTGTGTGTGTGTGTTGTATGCATGTGTGTATACATGTATGGAGGCTAGAGGTTGACAGTGGGTTCCCCTTAATTACTCTCTCCTTAAACATTTTTTTAAAAATTGATGTATTGATGTCTTGCCTTCCTGTATACCTGTGCATCACATTCATGCAGTGTCAACAGAAGCCAAAAGAAGGCATCAAACCCCCTGGAACGGGAGATACAAATGGCTGTAAGCCATCATGTCAGTTCTGGGAATTAAACTCAGGTCTTCTGCAAGAGCAGCCAATGCTCTTACCTACTGAGCCATCTCCCCAGCAGCTACATAGGGTTGGCTTTCTTTAGAGTGTGACGGAGCACAGGATCTGCATCCCCCGGAAAGATGCAGTGTCTCAACTAGCCCAGATAGGTACCCTGGAACTCCAAATTAGCAGAGATCATCACCCCCACAGTGCACAGGGCAGAACAGAAACGAGAGAGGCAGAGGCAGGAGATCCTGCAGAACTTTGGGGAAGAAGCAGGATGGTGGTTAGGAGTGTCTGTCCAGCACACAGATGGACTTAAGTGTGCAGAGGAACGTTGCCATCTTGTGCTGAGGCCATTGGCATAGGTGCTTGAGGTGCAGAAGTTCCTTCCCTACGTGTCACCACACAGGACCCACACCAAACATCAGAGATTGTGATAGTGACACTTACCCTATTTTAATTACCTGGAAAATTGGGTTGATGGACTTGTCCAGTAGTTCCCAAGCAAAGCGATAAAATTAAATCTTTGGAACTGGGGATATGGCTCAGTTGGTAGGGTATTTGCCTCACATGCATGAGGCCCTGGGTTCGATCCCAGTATGGCATAGCCAATATGGTGGCATTCTTCTGTCTCCTGGCTAGCTTCAGTTGTCAACCGAGTTATCTGAGGGAGCCTTATTGGAGGATTGGCCTGGATAAGATTGGCCGGAGGTCTTGTCTGTCAGAAATTGTCTTGATCGATAATTGACGTGGAAGGTCCCAGCCTACTATGGGTGACACCATTCCTAGATATGTGAGACTGGGATATATATATATATATATATATGAAAGCTAGCTGAGCATGGGCCAGGGAGTAAGCCAGTCAGTACCCTTTCTCTGTTGTTTCCACTTCAAGTTCCTGCCCTAAATTCCCTCTGTGATGGATCATGACCAAATAAACCCTCTCCTCCCCTAAATTGCTTTGGGTCAGAGTGTTTTATCACAGAGATAGAAAAGCAAACTAAGATACCATGGAAGTCCAGTCCTCCAGAGGTGGAGGCTGAAGAACCCAAGAATTTAAGATCAGCCTCCCATAGTAGACAAGCCCCGTCTAAAAAATACAATTGAAAAAGACGCCTCTGTTGTACGGCAAAATCTACCTCGACTTCCTCTCTCCTTCCCGCCTTCCTTAGTTCTGTGGTGTGGGGAAGTAACAAGTTTCTTTTTTAATATAATTTTTTATTAATTCTGTGAGAGTTTCATACACACATACCACATATTTTGATCATATTTACCATTCCATTTCCTCTCCCCAAGTCTCCCAGGACCCACCCTGTTTTTATTAGTATAATAAAGACAAATTCCTTGAAGTTTTTGGTACAATAAAAATGAAAAAATATATGAGCTGTTCCCATGCTTTTTATTTTTTTCCCCTCCTTTTATAAAATTGTTGTTTCTCGGTGGTGCCCCAAATGCCAGGCTCACAGCAGTAAGTCAGGCTGGATTTTGGAGATGTATTTTACATTTCTTTACATTTTGCTCAAAAAAAAAATGCAACACAAAAATCAAACCAAAGCCCCAGGAAGTTTTGGGAGGGAGAACATTTAAAAATAAAGCCGCATCAGATTTCTAGCCCTGGTGCAGTGGGGCATGTGCCTTCATTGCTCTTCTTTTTGTAGTGTACCTGGCTGTATGTATAACTAGACCTGGTCTGACTTGTGACTGATGGTACACATGCCTCCTTCAGCCACAGAAGCTTCCAAATCTATTGGACTTCTTGCAGAGTCCGTTGAGTGAACATACCTTAATTTCTGCACTGTATACTCAAATCACTCTTAGAATGACAAAAGGAATGTGTAAAAGAAAGCACACAATTCAGTTTCCCCCCTCCCCCCGTTGTTGAACCCTACGTGACACCTTGTATCGGGATTGACAGTTTGGACTTATGGACATTAGACTGAGCTCTCACCTCAAAAGGAATAAGAAAGGATTTATTCTGGGAGGAAATATGACTATGAGAACACAGGTTTGGGTTGCCCCAACAACATGATTCAGCATGCAACAGATTCATGAGATTTTTAGAGTTACAGAACAAAAGAAAATCAGAAATTAAGGCATTTTCCCCCAAGTACAGTGGTAGGAACACCAGGTCGGTGGTCACAGCAAAGCAGGGACATCTCTGCTATAGGTCTCAGATGTCGTCTGATGACATTCCTAGCCTTTGGGTTGAAGGAAGATAGAAGTCTGGTAAGTTGATATAACCCAAAAGATTTCATGTGATATCACAGATTGTCGGGTCAGTTACAGAGGTGAGCAATGAATGGCCATTAAGGAGCCTAAAGAGAACACAAAAATAATTTGGCTCTGGACCGACCTGCAGTGTTCCAACCCTTATCCTGAAGTTTCATCAGTATTTTAGAATCTTTCAGTCTTTTAGAATACAGCTGCAATGCCTCACCCCCAACTTCAGATCACATGTACTTCAGGATAGCCCTGATGGAGCCCATTACCAGTGGTAAATATTAGCCATGTGTCTTTCAGACAGTGCTTGGAGAAAGCGACAAGGCATTAGAAATCAAGGTCCCAGGCCCCCAGGCCTCATCACTGAGATCTGAAAGTAGTCCATGCTGGAAAAACCCTTGGAAGAGTGGCCCTTGTAAAGAACACTGCCTCCAGACTCAATGAGGATGAGGTCTGTACTTTGGGGGAAATCCTTAGCATTGACTTTTTCTCTCAAATCACCTTGAATGGAAGGATATCCCAAGTCAGACTACACCCCCAGATGAGAACAACCATCCATAAGGATCAGGGGCACCACCAGCAGCTCACAGGTTAACAAGTTTGCAGACCACCTAACATGATTGGAGCTTGGACAATGACGGACAGGACCACACACCTTAACCAAGGATGCTTGTCCTCTTTTTAAACCTAAACCTCATGTCAGCCCCCTAAAGATGGACTTGAGGAGGGTCATTGGAACCCTTGATCTGTTCTCAGTGTAGCCACCTTGAATAAATGTCTGCTTTCCACTGTCTGGGGACAATGGCTGATCCCAGCCTGTCTGGGCTACCAGAGCCCAGGTTTTTGCTTTAATCACTCCAGCAGCAATGACAGCTGGTGCTTTTCCTGATCCGGGAGACCTAGAGGTAAGATTGGGTTTCTGACATTCCTGTGGATGCTCAATCATCACAGAGAAGTCCACTTCCCTACTCAACACAATACTAGAACACAGCTCTCACTGACTTCAGCCAAAGCATCCCAAGGATGTCCCATCTTCCTTTCCCAGCCTGCTCCCAGGTGTGAAGATATGTGGTGCCACCACAGTAGGGGAATTCAAAGACTGGATGTGGTGCTGCACACCTGTCATCCTGGTGCTCAGACAGCAGAGGCAGGAGAAACAACTATGTTCTAGGCTAGCCTGGTCTACATACCAAGTGAAGTTTTTGTCTGAAGACAAAACAAACCCAGAAAATCCAAATATATGTCACAAGGCTGGAGGGAGAGAGAGAGAGAGAGAGAGAGAGAGAGAGAGT
>CABHPH010154066.1:0-12525 GCA_902168325.1 Peromyscus nudipes
GAGGAGGAGGAGGAGGAGGAAGAAGAAGAAGATGATTACTATTATCTAATAACAGAAGGAGAAATGCTTTCAAGGACAGAGACCAAATGTTAACAAGGGCATTTTCCCAGCATGGAATTAAATCATTTCTACTTTTGCTATTTGCATTCTTCATTATTTTCAACATTTTTCAAAAATGAAAATGCTGATGTTGTCTTTATTAAAAATATTTTTGAGAGGCTGATTCCTCTGCCGTGCAGTATATATTCATTCACATATGCGTGTGCAGCACTGAAATTCATTGGAAGCATATATAAAGGAAATCTGAGCAGTGTGCCAATGGCAAGCACATGAATGTGACTCACCAAAAAATGATTGTATGTCTGAAGGAAATATTAAAATGAATAGCTCAGCACTGCGGTGATTGCACAGAACTGTATCTATTCGCTCTGTGCACTGGGCAGGAATTTTTCATTTCATACATCATTTACAGCTTGCTGCAATGATTCTGCAAGATCAGTCCATACCATTAGCACACACAAAGAGAAACACCCAGAATTCTCCCTGCTAGAAAATCCAAGTGTTTGGGAGGTTCACTGTGTAAAAGGTTCACACTGTCTGAACCAAGGCTGCTCTGCCCACCAGGATGTAAAGCAGCAGGTGACAGACAATAAACAGAGACCAACTATCTGAGGTCAAGCATGGGACTCTTCCACATCCACCATCCAGGCATGCCTTGTGCCTGTAGCCACACTTACTTTGCAAAGCTATTTAAACTAAATGAAAACAAAATGATCAAAGGCATGAGACAATCTCACCAAAGGGGAATATTTTCGTGAATGGGAACCAGCTCTACTTTCTAAAATATGCTATCAAGGCATCGGATAGCAAGCCTGTGGGCTACTCAGCACTTCATCAAAATGATTATCTTCTGCATCTGCCGCCTGACCCTGGTCCCTGATCTTTCTTAAGTGTTGCCATTTTCAAATGACAACATGGAAAGTCTGTACCAAAACACTGCGAAATTCTGTCTTGTATATTTCAGGCCACTGGATGGTGAAATGCTTCCAGAGTCCACAGCTCTATGAACACTCTCTTCCTCTAGGATAGTCAAGAGGCTCAGAAAAAGCAACTGTCAACCAACTTCTGCCGCCAAGAAACCTTGACATTCCAAAGCTCCCTGCTTCCCACCAAGAAAAACTCACATCTCCATTTGCTGGTGAGTGGACCTACAATATCCTTATCCACCTACAGACACAGAAATGACCCCAACAAATGACACCCAAGCCACTGTCCTTAGAATTTATCATTGTGCTTCATTCTAGATTTAGAACCATGAGTGTCTAGACTTACATTATATCTAAACAAGGAATGTAACTTTAAACCATCCACAGGCACTCACCCAGACCAGCCATAAGTATACACCAAAATGATCCAAGCATGTGTCTTAGAAGGTCAACACCTTCCTTAGAAACTGCCCCTTGCTCCCACTTTCATATAGCAACAATCTTTAGCAACTAGATTCACTTATCCAGAACTAAACATTAGCCAATAGGTACAGTATCTTACTCTGCAACAGACCCCTGATGGCCGAAGTCAAATTCATGGCAGAGTATTGGAGCAAGAGAGATCTAGGTGTTTTTAAAGCAAATCCATTGAAGTTCAAGTTGCTCATTTTTATGTCACATGTATTCCAAATCATTATGTCTAAGAAATCTGACAGGAACACATGCTCCTAGCTTCAAGCAATCTTGAACTTTGGATAAAACAAAGCACTCAGAGGAGGTGCCCTGATCATTTCTGGGACACCCCAACTGGGATGTGTCTACATACCAAGGTCAGAGGTCTTCTTTGATTTATTTCTCTTTTAGTCTCGGAAGAGTTCAAAAAATTCCAGAAGCCTGCAAATATGAAAAAAAAAAAAAAGTTTGGTTTCAGGAAAAGATCTAGAAAATAGAAATCAAAGTCATTTGTGGAAGTTGAAAGCATATATGCTTGGCTAAAAATGAGGCCTATCTGGGGTTGTAGAACATTGTCAAAAATCTTCAAAAGCCATGGGCGTGATAGTTGTAATGAACACAGAAGGCACTGCAGCTAAGAGGGAAAGCGTGTCTTCCAGTTGCAGAGAAAGCCTATGCCCTCCCTTCCCAAGGAGTAGAAGGAAGGTGGCAGGAGATGCACACTTTCATTAAACAGTAAGTTTCCATCCGTGGATACATTCTGACTCATTGCTAATACAATCTGAGAAAAGATGGGAGGGAATTTGTCATTTTTCTTACTGGTTTCCATGTAGGAAGAAAATAAAAGGAATTTTCTTCACCAATGATATAAAACAAAATTCTAACTTAAGGATAAAGCTCTGGCAGGAGTCCATGGTGAAAATAGCCTCATCCACACACACACACACACACACACACACACACACACACAATTAGGATAAAAGGCAAACCTTAGGCTATATTTTGGAAAAGGGGGTGGATTTGAGTATATTGTCGCCCCAGGTGTGAGTCACAGACAGACCTGACGTGTGGACTTAATGCTGACACAGAGATAATAAATGCCTTAGCAGCTGAAGCTGTCCCTCCCTCCTCAACAGCACTGGGGTGGCAATGTCAGACAGCTCTCAGGTAAGAGAAAATCGACGCATGGAGTGAGTGCCAAAGAGGAAATCCAAAGTCCAGACACTAACAGGAAGAGCACAGGCCCAAATTATTTAGAAAAAAAAATTCAGTAATGCTGCCCGGTGTAAGAATTAATCACTCATTTAGTCAAAGGGGAGAACAACCTACTTATTTATGATTTATTTTTAAGTGCAGAAGTGAAAGTCAAGACACCCAAAGGGTGGTCTCCAGAAGCACTTGCTATTCTGATCCCCAGAGTATAATAGCTATAGAAATGAAGGGATTGGATGGACAGCTGTTGCCGCAGAGGGGAGCTGCTCTGGAGGAGTGGTAAACAGCTACCGATCTAGTCGCCCTCTGCTCTGCAAGACAGACTTACGAAGGACTATCTCAAGCCACAGTGTGAAGAAATGCACAGAGTCAATTATAAAAGTCCAGCGTGCGTCTTAACTGTTTCACTAACACGGCAGCTGCCAGCAATAGAGCAAGTTGGAGGTCAAAGGGGGGTGAGAACGACCAAAACCAGGAAGAGTGAGCCAGAAATAAATGATAGAACTTAATTCAGAACAGTCTCAAGTCTTGATGGCTGCAGTTGGTGTTTCTAAGCCACTTACAAGATTAAAACCCTCTCTCTCTGAGCTGAGCCTAGTATTGCCCAATGTAGGTTCTCTAAGATAGGAAGTACCTTAGACAGGTCCTTAGATCCTCGTCCCCAAACTCAATATCCAATCCTCCCTGTGTGTACAAACCACACTTCAAACTCAAGGTACTTTTATGCATAAGGCCCCAGGAATGGTGCTTTGAAGAATGATTATGTAAAACATAGTTGTTGCTTAGAAGAAAATTCAACTCCACTTCCTTTGAAATAATCACAAGGAATGCCGTTATTTATATAGCCTGCAAACCTACCCATTGCACACTGCTTTAAGAAAAAGTAAATGACAACTGTAAGATTATTTTTCCAGAGATAGACTATACACACCAGAGACTCCTGGCATGCATGCACACACAGCTGTCTTTCATTATGTTTTTGTCTAGTAAACAAATGCTGTTCATTCAAGTAATGCCGCTGTATTTTGAAACCACCCTCAAGGTGAATTATGGGTGACTTCTGCACCATCATCCCGCTTATCGAATGCTAAACTAGTCCAAAGTCCACTCACTTTCCTCTCAGACCTCCAGAGATTAAGCTGTGGGGTCAGGCAGACTGGAGCATCAGGGTTTTAGAGTGACTCCCTAATAAACAGTCTCTTTGGACTCTCATGCCTCAAGAGGATCATCTGGCTACGTAAAACAACATGATTTGACAAGTCCACACTGTCACAAAGTCCCCAAGTAATCTTACAATCCCTAAATCAAATCAGAATCTGCAAGAAACCAACAAGAGATCTATGCAACATTTTCCAAGAATGATAAGGGAGCCACCAACGTAGAAGACATAGAAAGAGGAAACAGTGGCATGCGCTAACCCTCAGCATGGCTAGAACCAGAGCTACTTACAACCCCGACTCAACCCTGTCTTCTTGGTGGTAAAGCAGAGGCTTTGTTCCAATAGACCTTTATCTACAAAAGCAGGAAGGGAGTCAGGATTAGCTTGTGGGCTGTAATTTACTGATCCACACCTTGGAAGTTCACCAACAGTAGTGATTATTAACTTTCAGTATGGTTTACATATATTTGGGCACATATGACAACATGAATTAGAATACAGGGACAAAAGAAAACTGTCAGGAGAATAAGATGGAAGATAGTCCAGTTCCTTGATGCCTCTGGGTATCCTAGAGGTCAAAGTAAAGAGGATCAATTATATGCTGGATTGTGACAGACATCCAACACCTATTCTTTACAATAGTTTAGGTTAGGTGGCAAAGGGGAACTTAATATGTAATCAGCTAAAGTTACAATAAGATTATTTCAGGTTATCGAAGTGGGTGCAATAAACACAGTGGTTATCTGCAGTGTGGAAGAGGGAAGAAGAATGAAAATCAAAATTGAACTTATCAGAGGCTGAACCAGCTTTCTTTGAAGATGGAGAGAGTTGGGGTCAAGAAATGCTGATGCCCAGAGAAGTCAGACAAAGTGAGAAAAATAATTCTGAGAGTCCACAGAGGAGATTACACCCCTATCGCATCTTGATTTTAGCCAAGTGAGACCTACCTATAGAAATGTAAGGTGATAAATGGCGGATGTATTGACCTGCTAACCCACTGGGTATGGGATGATATCCTATATCAACTACAAGAGATGACTTTGAGCGGACTGGTAGAGTCACTCAGCAGGCAAAGATGCTTACCACCAAACCTGAGGACCTGAGTCTAATTCCCTAGACCCACGTGGTGGGAGGAGAGAATCAACTCCTACAAGTTGTCTTCTGACCTCCACACGTGAACTAGGACACATATGTGCATGCACACACAAAATAAATAAGTAGAGACAACTCTAGGGCCCCTAACATAAGGTGCATCTTCACACTGTGCCTACTGTGCGATAATGTGAATTACAATACCCAAGCATGCATCCACACCGACAGGTCCTTGGTACCACACCCTCAAGTAGGTCAAGGGTACAGCAGCAAAGCACAGGCCAATGAACGCTCTCTGCAGGGGGCTGACACTGCAAGGTCCGTGAATGTTATTCCCCAAGACTCTGAGTGAGCTTCATGTAACAGCTTAGGCTGTCAGGGCTGGGGAGATGGCTCAGTGGGTGGAGCGCTCGCCGCACATGTGTGAGGACCTGAGTTTAGACCCACATAAAAGCTGGACTTAGTACAAGCGCCTGCAATCCCAGCACCCCCATGAGGAGAGGGAAGTAGAGACAGGAGAATTTCTGGAAGCTCATGGGCCAACAGAAAAATGAAGAAGACACTGTCTCAAAAAAGGTGGAAGTCGAGGACCAACACCCTAAACTGGCCCCTGATCTCCACATATGTATATGCTTTAAGAAGCCCTCAAAATCCTAACAGAACTTACAACACCCCAGAGAAGTAGCCACATGGTCCCACAGACTGACTCCAGGGGCTGCTTTTATAGCTAGTCAGAACTGCACGACCACGGTCTAAGAGACCACTCCAGGTACATCAGCTAATCCAACAAGAGTTGAAGCAGGCCAGGCTCTGTTCAGAAGCCTCCTTTGCTCTGGGAGAAAAGGATCTCCTACCCAACTTACTCAACATCAACATTACATAGCTGCTTGTCTTAGACAAAGAGTTAAGGGGACCTGAGTCAGAGGGGCATGGCTCACAGCATAGCATCTCCTAGAAGGCCTAGAAACAAGCTTTGCAAAGGAAACCTGGTGGTCATGATTTCCATGGATTTTATGAAAATTAAAACCCCAGGAAACTTTGTTAAATTTCACATATTCCTTTGCAAAGTTTATCCACAACCAGAAACATACGGAGTTTAAGAAGCATAAAGGAGCCAGGCAGTGGTGGCGCGTGCCTTTAACCCCAGCACTCGGGAGACAGAGGCAGGTGGATCTCTGTGAGTTCAAGGCCAGCCTGGTCTACAGAGTGAGTTCCAGGACAGCTAGGGCTGTTACACAAAGAAACACTGTCTTAAAAAAAATATATATATACACATATACATATACATATATACATATGTGTGTATATATATATATATAATATATATATATATGAAGCATAAAGGAGATTTTTACATGCACTGGGACCAGTCCAGGCTCTGTTTGCACACTTCGTGATAGGCATTAAGCTTTCTGTGACCCCAGACTAAAACCATATAACCCCAAAGTAGTCTGCCTGAAGTAAGAAGCATACTTCAAATTAATTGGGGGTTGTTGGACTTTTGAGCTGGAAATGGCTCAGCAGGTGTTTAAAAACTTTCCATCTATGCCTCGCCACCATAAACTTGAAACCATGTTTCACACGTTGGGAATTGTTTTTTAAAAATGGTCATAATGATTTGTCTCACACCTTTGCAATTTGACCTTGAAGCTCCCCAACCAGGAGTGGTGTTTGTTTCTCTATCTTTCAACTTGGACATGGTTGTATTATTCTCTTTGGTCAACTGAACATTAACCAACATAATGCAAGATGGGGCTTGAAAAGCACTTGGGGACTAGGACATTCCCTCTATGGGCTACTTTTGGAATCCTGACCTTATCATGTGACTAAACCCTACTGGATGCCAGAGACATAGAGCTCAGACCACCACTATCCCCATCATCAGATTGATGTTCTTATCACAGCCACTCAGTTATGAAGGTTATATATAGCACTGCCCACATAACCCAAAACCAAAGACTGGTGAGCAGTAGAGAAAATGGCTCAGGTGGTAAAAATGCTTATGGCAAAAAATGTCAAGACCTGTGTTTGATCCTGCAGGACTCAAGCACAAAAGCTGAGCATGGTAGGTAGTGTATATCTATATATAATCCCAGGGTTGGGAGACAGAGACAGAAGGATCCCTGGGGCTTGCTGAAAAATCAATGAGCTCTAGGTTCAGTGAGAGACTATGCTTCAGCGTGTGTGTGTGTGTGTGTGTGTGTGTGTGTGTGTGTGTGTGTGTGCGCGCACGCGCGCGCGTGAAGCAATTGAGGAAGAAACTCAAAATCAATTGCTGGCCTCCACATACAAGTGCATACCTGTGCACATAGGTGCATTCACACATGACCATGTACACAGAGACATACATACATGCATGCACGCACACAGGATAGATGAGCAAATTAAATAATAGTCTTTGGCTTCTGGAGTTTGAATGGTATATTATCCAACAATATGTCAACAGTCTATGGCACACATACCTAATGCCCAATCCCTGGATGAGGTAGAACATATTAAAGTAAGAAACACTCATCCACAGGGATGAAGAACGGTTCATCTGCTCACCAACACAGGCTGCGCAGGCTCTCTGGGTTATCAAAACCAAACTGCAATGTGTTCTTACTGTTGTTTCTGTTCCTAGTGTATCAGCTTCAGTAGAAATAAGTATGCCTTAAACAAGACAAGAGGTCCTGCTGCTGTGGTCGCCTGCTGTGGTCTAGGAATCAGAGCAAAGATTCTGGGAAATCATCACACCAGAGAAGCTCCTCGGTCTTCATCTACAACTCAGGTTTTAGAAAGCTCTGAGACTAGATAAGAAACAAGTATTGTAGTACTTCAACACATGGCCAACTGAACTCCAAGAGTGTTAGGAAAGTGTCCAGGAAAGAAAGCCGCCTGCGGTGTGGAAGTCTAGAAGCTCCACAGGGTTCATACTAGGACACACATGGATTCCAATTCTGGTGCTGGTATTGAATAGCTAGAGAAGATGGGTAAAAAATAGCAAGATCCATTAAGTGTTTATTATGCATTCAATGTGGTGCCTAATAATCACTAGCCCAGAATCTTTACAATAACTTTATGGGGCAGGTTCTGTAAATAGTCTCATCTTTACACAACACTTAGGATAACTCAGTGAATTTCCAAAACAATAGACCTGGTATGTGGTGAAGTCTACATCTGATCTAGGCAGGATGACTCAGAGGTACATTCTCCAGTAGTTTAGGAAACTCAAGGTATTTGACCTGTGTGACATAGCCATGTGTTTGTTTGTTTAATTTTGAGCTCTTGACCCATTGATTTAGTCATGCAAAGAGTAGTTAAGGAATACCTTTTACATGGGCTGGGTAGGTGCCTCAGTAGTAAAGTGTGTACTCAGCATATGCAATATCCAGAGTTCAATCCCCAGTACTGGGGAAAGGAGGAGGGGAGGGAAAATACCTATTATATACAAGGGATTTAAGACTTGAAGATCAATGGTGAGGTAGACCCTGCCTCATAAAGCATTTCAGATTTAACAGGGAAAGAAGATTAGAACCAAGTGACTCAGTTTCTCCCTGTGTCAGCAAAGGGTGCCTTACTTTCCAATCAGCCGTTCCTACTGTATGACCTGAGTCTCTCCTTTGTCTGTGTTCCTTTTCCAGGACTCTGGTGTATGTGAACTATATCCCCAAATTATTGGCTACATCTCCCTCCCAGAGCATAAATGAATCCTCCTCTTTAGTGTGTCCCAGAGTTAGATGCTCATCCATGACGGATGGATGGTAGCAGCAGACAGTGTAAGGCAAGTTAGAGTGGAGAGGAGAAAGGATGCTCTCCGGAGTCTTGAAGGGTTTCCTTTTTTATTAGAAACCAGTGCAAACTTCATGTAGGAAACAAGCGAGGGAGCTCCAGCAATCATGCTGCAAGCCATCTCATATCACTTTTATTTGAATGGATCCGGCCAGATGTACACTCAGTCCCAACTCCACAGGACTTCTATTTCGTTCTTAGTTATAGTCTTTCTAGGGACTGGGGAGGAGACAGGAGGCAATTCAGGCTAGCTTAAAGGAAGTAACTGGTTTCTGAGGGTCAGGAAGTTTAAACACAGTAATGAAGGTCACCTGTGTATATTTTTTTAATTGCAAATGATTACTCAGAAAAAAAGTAATTACTGCCATTTCCCAGTGGAATTATACTATGATATCTTTATCCAAGGAGATATACTCTGGGCTCTAACCAATCATGTTCTCAGTGGAACACATGACTCCTCTGATTTTCAGAAGGGGGCATCAAAGAAAATATGCCATTTCACGTTGAAAGTGCAGATACCTCTCTAATTGTTCTTGCCATGAAAGAGAGAAAGTTAACATTGGTCTTGAGCAGAAAGGAGGGCTGACAAAACCCCAGACGGCGGGGTAATGTTGAGAACTGTGTAAAGAGTTTTGAACTACATGCCATTGTATTTTGGCCTGCCAACAATGAGATCCCCCAACGTGTGAAATTAGACCCTCGGAAGAAACAAAAGAGGACTGAGGATGAGTGCCAAGCTGTTCAGCAAGAGACCGGGAGAAATTTGGCAACAGCCTCAAACCTCCTGAGAACTCCATGGGTCCAAGAAAGTAAAGTTAGCACAAATCACTCTGCAGCCGTAGAATAAGAAGGGCTTCTCAGAGGACGGAGAGCCCTTGAGCTCCATCAGCTTATAATAAATTGCATTTCAGAAGTAGCACTTTTCAGAGATAATATATAAATATTTTAAGTAGAGAAGTAGAGGTGTGGGCTACTTTTTTCCGTAGTGTGTCCAGAAAATCTGCGCGCACACATCAAGCTCTGCATCTAGGGGACGGTTCTTTGTTGTGGTGCCTGCATTTTTAAACAACGTGCCTGACCTATTTGGGGATTAATAGAAGTAAGTGGAGCCAATGTGCTGTTTATTATTTATAGCAGATTCACTTTGGATTAGGGCTTTTTAAGATGTTTGGGTCTGGGCTCCATCCAGATGTGTTGCTAAGCAGCTCGTAGCACTACAGCAGGCAAGAATATGGACCGAGTGACAACCTGCACCATCAAGGTGACATCAAAGCCAACTCCTTTCCTTCTCCTAAAGGCCATAAGAAAGGAGGGGAGAATGGCTCTGCGCTGGCCTCTGTCATCCCATAAAGAGAATCTCTGCAGGTCAATGTAGAAGGCCTCTCCCTTCAATTAGGATCCCAGTGGCAAAACATAATATCAAATGTCTAGCTTCCATTCATAAGATTTTCTTAGAAATCTTCTGCTTCTCTTACAGTGACTAAAGAAAGTCATTCATGAGCCCATGTGTCTCCCTGTGGACTATGAAACACTTACCAATGGCTCCTGAGCAAGGAAGAACATGATAAAGGATCAGAACCAAAATGAGATCTACAATTAAGCCTGTCATGGTGTGATTTGGAACAAGGATGCCTTTAATTCTCCAGACTTAAATAACCATGAGGTTTGAGTTTCGCTTTCTCTTTTTATAGATTTTTTTTAAGTATTTTTACAGATTTTTCAAGTTGAATGGTTTGGAGGGGGAGAGTGCAAGAAGGTCACTCTGAGCATCTTCTGTCGTTGGAGTCTCTGTGCAGAGAATATGAACTTTCATTAGTGAAAACTCCCTCACTCCCCAGCTTCTCCCTTATTTCTTGTTCATTATTGTAAGGAGTCTAGGAAGCTTTTCAAAACACAAAGTCAGCTTGACAGTGACAGATATAAAGCAACGGACCATTCACTGACCAACAGGGGAAAAAATGATCATGATTGACCCAAGAACTCAAGAAGCTGGAGCTACTGAAGGCCATGTGGGCCACTGTAGGGGTGAGACAACTCACACAGGTGCTTGGCTGCATCTCTTGACTATAAAGCTATTTGTACATGGAAGTGCACGAGCCAGCTGTTTAAGGAAGATCACCTCCCCCTGTCTCCAATGGATTGGTCGATCAGTGCATCCTTTTCAGAAGTGCTTTTAGACAAATGTTTGCATGCTACTGCCTTTGTGCTTGAAAATAATGACCCCAATACACCCAACTGGCTGATACTAATGTTTAATACTTAAGAAAAAGTCACTCCATTTATTTCCTATCACTTTTTTACCTCCTATGTTAGAGTTGATAAAACAGGTTCTATGAGATCAAATGGTTCTACGTGCCCAAGACTTCAGCACATACAACATCTAGGCTTTGAGCCCAGGTTTTCTGGCTCTAGTCCAAGTCTCTTTATAGAAGGGCAAGAGAGCAGGAAAGATGGGGTTATAGCTGGGGTCTAAACCTCATCCCACTTATTAGCAGGTTTGTAACTTTATATGCATCTTTGATTTCTTATAGCAGCTTCTTTTATCTACAAAGGAAAAAAGAATCATCGTTTTTTCCAAACGATCATGATTGACCCAAGAACTCAAGAAGCTGGAGCTACTGAAGGTCATGTGGGATCATCCACCTACCCCCTGCTTGCAGGGCCTCGGTCACAGCAGGGCTTAATTAGTGAGTGATTCTTCTTCCTATTCCCAACTCCGCAATGTCTATTTGTCTTAGGACCTTGATTGCCTTCTGCCCAACTCATCTGCTCAAATCCAAGCTCTCATGAAAGTAATTAATAGGATAAGAGATCGGAATAACCCCACAGACAACACCCAGGAGAGGGGAGGAGGGAAGCAGGGAGGTAGGGAGAAGGGAGGAAGAAGAGGAAGAAGTAGCAAGATTAGAAAATATCTGTGTCAACACTTTACTTAGGCTTGGTTTGGCAGGATTCTGGGCACCCCTGAAAGAAAATTTTGCAACAATGATGATAACAAAAGTTGTTCCTTTACAGACTTCTTGGTAAATGAGAAATTATGGTTCAAACCTACTGGGGACATTGGGAGTAACATATTAGTCCAAACAAAGGAAAATGAAGGCACATCTCTGAAACTTTGATTGGTTGTTGGATGAAGGCTACATCTAGTGACATCCAGACTGGAAAGTCTGGCTTGCTACACACAGCCATGTAAAACACGCAGCCAGCCAAAGCCAAATACTGTGGATTACAGCTGTTCACGGCAATGTTCAGTAGAGAGACATGGGTACACATAAGATATGGGTGACAAAGCATTCAGGGTTGCCATGGTGACCGATGTGGCTTTCAACTTAAAGAGGCTGCTTAATAAACAGCACCTTGTGATTCTTTCTAAAGCAGACACTGCAACACTTGCTACTTCTGGAGGCTGTTGGGATTAACATTAGCTAAGGAAATGGGCTCTTGGGTCAAGAATTCTACATGGAAATGACATCAGCAGAAGCCCCATCACCCATTAACCTGAAAAGCGCCTCATAAGATGTAGTTGTTAAGACACATCAACAGGAACAGAATGCAGATGTGGCTTAGCTGCAGTCATTGCTACCGTGGTGTGCCTTCATGTGTGGTGTCAACTCAACCAGACATGTTAAATGTGTCAATGCCACAAGCGGCAGTCAGACGTCTTCCTCTAATCACCTTCCTCCTCCCACAAGACTATACAAAATCCTTTATTAATTTCCACTTTGCTATGTTTCTGCCTTTCATTACTGAGCCTTTCCAGAGACTTCTGGAAAGTAAGAAGAACATTTAAACAATAGATAGATAGATAGATAGATAGATAGATAGATAGATAGATAGATAGATAGATAGATA
>CABHPH010154066.1:17816-42651 GCA_902168325.1 Peromyscus nudipes
AGAACAATTGATGCGGAGAGAGGAAGGGGCAGTCTTATAGAAACAGTCTGTAATTTCCTGCAGTGCCAGCGGAGAGAGCCATGAAACGGTACCCATAACGATCCAGCAATAAAGAAGTGTGCAGAGATCGGGAGACTGTGCCTACCTGAATTGTTTGAGGAGTGAGAAATATTTAAGAGTCCTGGGAGGTTCTCAGCAGACAACAGACAAGACTTTCCAATAACTAAACAGAAGTACATTAAGGTGGACTCAAGGGTAGATGGAAAGAAAGCACAGATAGGCAATACAGGTTTAAGATCCACTAAAAAAAAATTGTCTGCCTCCGTGTGGTATGTTTTCAAGGGATCTTAGTTGTAATGGTGTGGGGTGAGTTAAAAGTAGGAAAACTGAAAGCCAGGGGAACGGGAACAGGTTGCTGCCCATAACCTAGCCTATTCTACCTATGTGGCTGGCTCTGATCATGCCAGTGGATGTTGGAAATCGCCCCGTGGAATGAAGATCACATTCTCATGTAGGAGCTACCTAAACATGGGAAGTTTGTTTACTAGCAGCCATGAAGACGAATCAGAAATTATACAGTTTCATATTATATAATTCTAGGTAGGAAAAGCAGGACTCTGCTCACTCACACTCAATTTTTCTATATGAAAAAGAATTAAACAGCGAGATATGGTGGTATAGGCTTCTAATCCCAGCACTCGGGACATCAAGGCTGGGAGATTACAAGTTCTAGGCAGCCTCGGCTATATAGTGAGTTCAAGGAGATACATAGTTAGACCTCATCTCCAAAGACTAAACAAAAAAATGTAATTAGTCAGTCAATCACAACCGTACATGCAGTTGTTGGGCGACTTTCTCCTGTTATTGTAATGTTGCAGGGATGGGAGCCTCTAGGCCCTGAAAAGGGCAGCATGTTTTGTTCACCATACCCACTATTCTTCAAGAAAGAGACAGGAAGTAGTGAGCTGGAGAGGTGGCAAAACAGGTAAGAGGGTTTGATCTTATGCCCACATCAAGTGGCTCACAACCTCCTATAATTCCCACTCCAGAAGGGCCACTGTACAGGAATGAAAATAAATCTCAGAAGACAGGAAACAGCTCACAGGCTACTCTCAAACAGAAGAATACAGATGATTTAAAAATAATAATGAAGTAAGCCTGGGGGTGTAGCTCAGTCGACAGAGTGCTTACCTAGCACAGATAAGCCTTGGGTTCCAGCCCCCAAACCATAAACATCAGGCATATTGGGGTACACCTATAATCCCATCACTCGGAGGCAGGAGGATCAAGAACTCAAAGTCATTCACAGTGACATAACAAATTTGAGGGCAGCCTGAGCTATGTGAGACTTTTCCTGGGTTTAATTAAAACATGAACAAAATAAAATAACAAGAACTAAAATAAGGTTGAAAGCCAAGTGTTCCAGAGTTACGACGACAATACTTCCTAGACAGGAGGAACTGGCCAGCCCACCCCCAGCTCGTGCCACCCCCTGTGTGCAATGTATTTGTGGTTCTTGCCTTGTTATTTCTTCTTACCTGGAAGAAGGGCCTCCTGGTGCTTGCCTCAGTTACCCCTGTCAAAGCTTTAATTGTAAGTCTTTTGTTTTAGGATGAACCTCACTGGTAAGGGAGCAAGCTAGGAAGACAAAGAGGAGAGGGGCCATGAGGCTTTGTCTCACAGGATACCCCTGGGGACCCGTAGAGAATGCCACCTCAGAGCCACCCCACCTGAGACATGAAGGACTAGAACTCTATGTTCACCTCAGCAGCACAATGGTACACTGTGTGTGTGTGTGTGTGTGTATGCATATGTATTTATGTTTGCATGCCTCTGTGTATGTGTGTAGTGTGCGTACATGCATATGTATTTATGTTTTCATGCCTCTGTGTGTGTGTGTGTGTGTGTAGTGTATGTGCATGTGTATGTATTTATGTTTGTATGCCTCTGTGTGTGTGTACAGTGTGAGTGCATGCATATGTATTTATGTTTGCATGTCTCTGTGTGTGTATGCGTATGTGTTTGTGTGTGCAAGGGGGGCATGTGCACATGTGGGGGGGGGGGGTGCCTGGGGCTTACTGATTTGTCTAGGCTAGCCATTAAGCCAGTAGATGGTATCCACCTGTTTTCAGCTGCCCAGGAGCACTGGGATAATAGTTGTGAGCCACCCTCCCCACCTTTTGAGTGTGAGTACTGGGGATGGAGCTCAGGTCCTCATGCGTACACAGCAAGCATGTTACCAACTGAGCCAATCTCTCCACACCAGTTCAGAGAGGAGGACAGCAGAGGCATACTTAAGGGCATTTGCCCACATCTGCAGTCTAAGGGCTCCCATCATGGATGACTTCAAGCTACCAACCGCACAGCGCTAGACATAAAGGACTTAGGAAGAGAACCCAAACATCATTAAATGTACACATTTAACCAAAAGACAGACAGACACAAAGACATAATCTCAAGACAAGAGCACAGAGAATAGGAAACTGTAGCAAAATAATTAGGAAGTGGTTGTCCATTACCTTTGCTTTTGATATAATTTATTTAATTGTATGCAATTTAATTTTTTAATAACATCCATGTTAAACAACCAACACACAAAATCCCTGCAACGTTAACAATCAGCTCTGTAAGGCAACACAAGGCAGTTTCAAACTCCCAGGCAGAAATTCCACTCAGTCACTGACTGAAGGATCTCCTCAATGGGAAGTCAACGGGACACTTCTGATCTGGGGCAGGCAATAAAGCAAACCCCAAGGCCAGAGGAATTGTGCCATCATGTGGACACTGGGCCTGTCCAGCCTGAAGCTGTGTTATAGGTGAGAGGGCCCAAGAGGGCTCCCCCAGAACATGCTGCTCCTTTGAATGCAAGGCTGGCTGTGTTTCCTGACAGTCTAGTTTTTGCTGACTTGTGGTGGTATTGCTGCTCCTTAACTGGAGTCACTGAGTTCTTCACTAGCCATTCTGCTCCTCCCTGTCTCCTGAACCCACATTCACTGTGTCCCGCCTTGAACAGTAAGACTGAATGCAGGCTAAACAACCCCAGCCCCGCCCCTGTCTCCACTCCACAAACCATTACTCCTCCATCTTTCTATTTAAGGAACTATTGCTTCCCTACCCAGCTTGCTTACGTCCTGCTCTCTGGAACTCTTATGGTATCGACTGTCCTCTACACCCAGCTCTGAAGACAGCTTTCTAGATTGCCTGCCAAGTTCCATTCATGGTGGGATGCTCTAGACTCTTGTGGCTTCCAGATCCTTCTCGGTACTTCCAGAGCCAGCCCTCAGCTTCGGCTCTCCTCTGGTTTGAAGCACCAGAAACTGCTTCTGGGCTAATCACCTACCCCTGTCTTAAAGAGCATGGCTGACCTCAACGGAATGTTAGAGTTTCCCTAGGAATGAGCCCAACTTTACTCTGTAGCCCAACCCGCCAGCTCCCGTACAGCCTGGATGACCTAATGAATGAAACTACATGCTCGTCCCTAACAATGTCTTATTTTTATTCATCTGTACTTTTCCTCGAAGTACCTTCTCCATCCTTCCAGAAGCAGCCTCAGTCTGTCCTATCGATGTGCTCTTCCTCCCTGAAACCCAGACTCCCCGTTGTACACGGCAGCAGCTCTGTCCCGCTGGTTCATGGCGCTCCTGCCAACTGGAGCTTGCCTTCCCTGTTCTCGTCTGGCTTGTTCTAACCTCCTCCCCCAGGCACCCGGCAATGGAGTGCACAGAGCTGGACTTTAATGCTTGCTCAACTGAGGCTCGGCCCATTTCAGTCCAAATAAGACAATCCAGATTGGAAGTCTAAAACCTAGTTGTGTTACAGCACATGGTGTATTGAATTGGTCAGAGATTTCAAACAAAAACATGAATTCAACTTGTCTGAATGGTCAGCTGACTTTTAAAAATACTTCCTGTCTACCTCTCTTGATATTTGATTTTTCCGCCTTGGGACTGAAGCTAACATCCTACCATTCAGAGAGACACCTGTGCAAGGAACCAATTAAGTATGCTTTCCCGTGCTCTGACAGAGTGGTCATGGACGTGCTGAGGAAACAGACTTTCAGATGCTCTGTAGTAAAGTCCCAAGAACATCAACAAGGGGATGCTTTTCAAATGGTAGCAAAGTGTGCTGCCCGGCCCACTGTTCTAACAAAATACATGAGTCAACCTAGGGTCAAAGGGTCTGTTCTGCCCAACACAACAGTAAACGGATGGCTCACACTGTGTTAGAAGGGAATCGGAAAAGGGAATGCAGGAATAGAGGCCTTCCACTGGCTTCTCCCCTTTTCCAGTTTCCAGTCCATGGGGTAGGTGTGTGGTTAGAGGCCACAGTCAAGGTGTGAGTCCCCGCCTCAGTTGATCCTTTCTGGAAACACCCTCACAGACATTGCCCAGCAGTGTGTCTTACCATCTCCTAGGCCACTCTAAATTCAGTCAAGGTGATAAAAATAATTGACTGAGCTAGGGAGCGACAAAGAGCAATGTGTAGAGAGATGTATGCACTACAGTGACTTCTCTATGAAGTTCAAAGCCAGACAAAACAAAACTGCATGCCATTTACCATGGCAAGCAGATGGGGGCAGGGAGCACGCAAAGAGTGAGAAGGACCAAATTTGAAATAGTATTAATTCTTGGGAGTATGTGGGATTGGATAATGAGAAGGGAGAGAGACATGAGGTCAAGAAGTCCACATAGAAAGCTACAAATGAACTCCCCCCCCCACCAGTATGGGCCTGGAACCGACAGTCCTGTTCACAATATGAAAATACTCCATCACAAGGTATATCCTGAACCCCTGTCTGCAGTATTTTGAAACAGGAGATCACTAAGTTGACCAAGCTGGCTTTGAACTTGCAATCCTCCTGCTTCAGGCCCTTGAATGACTAGAAGTATAGGACTATGACACCAAGCCTCACAGAATGCTCTATATGTGGGGGGAAAGTCTGAAACAAACATGAAAAAAAAAAGTTTAGATTGGACAAAATTGGGTAAAGTAGATATTAATCTCTATGCTTCTTTGTATACTAGAAAGTCTTCTGATTTGGGGGGCAGGGATGCATGGGCTGTACTGTAGAAGTTTTCAAGTGAGTGTACCTGAGATCTGTGACATAACAAAGCATGCCATGTAGCATTGGGCAAAATGTGAAAAGAGAATTACTATCACAGTCCTTAAACTCTCCATTTTACCAATACTTTTTGATTTTGTAATTTTACTAAAGTAATCACAATAATCTATTTTGGGTCAATGACTCAGTATCTGTTTGCACTAAATCACTCATATCTCAATTAAAAATATGAAGCTGCTTTAAAAAATGAAAACCCAATAAACTGGAAGGCTACTCATACAAACCCCAAGGGATGATGGTGCAGCACATGCCCACTGAAAGGGATTTAGTGCTCCAGCAATAATGCACAAGATTGAGAAGGAGAGATTCCTCACAGATTCCCCACAGGAACATGTTCTCCAGGAACGGTGTACTTCATCTCTCCTGAGTAGTGAGTTAACAGTAGCCACCCTCACCACGCTGTTTCTAGAATTAAAACAGGCTGGATTACTAGGAAACGACAGTGTCTTTCATAAAGGCATTCTTTGACCCACCTTTCCCCAAAGTAGGAGTCTCATTCTAGAGGGATCTTGCCCTATCCCAGGGAAAGGACTGCTATACAGAGGGGTGGAGAAGAATCATAATGGGTTTCACAGAGTTCTCCCCAGTTTATTCCGTGAGGTCACGACCCCTCTTTTGTCCAATCAGGTTTCCCTATTCCCATCTCCTTCCCTCATCTGATTTAGCATAATAACTCGGTTTTCCCTGGGTCTCTGGGTCTTCATTTCTGAATGCTGTCATTTCACATCCAACTTTGATTAAATACACTGCCGAGACTTTTCCCTTTGTTCGTCTGTCCATTGTTATTGGGGTGGCAGCTGTGAGCCTTGGGATGGGTGAGGAAAAGGTGAGATATTTTTTCTCCCTGTGACATCAGCATTTACAGCACACATTCACACTACTACTACTAATAATAATAATAACAGTAATAATAACAAGAATAGCAATAGCAAATGTGTCAAATGGGAATAAGAACACGGTCCTCTAAGAGTTTAAAGCCTTAAAAAAGACAGGTTTTTTTTTTTTTCTTCTTATTTCTCAACTTCGGCTAACACCCATGAAAAGCTAAATTTCGTCCCCAAATCTACCTTCCTTCCCGCTTATTTCTATTTTTTTTCTCACCCATAACACCAATGACTACAAAGATCAAAGTCCAATCATCCACCAATAGCCAGCACACAGGTGAGAGAAAGGTCACAAATGCCTCAAGAGTCACCCTGCCTGCCCCCAAAAACCTAAAGCAACACTCAGCCCCGGAACAGGTGACCTCAGAGGGATAGGGAAAGCAGCCCTGAGTTTCACCTCCCTTCCCATGCTGACAGAGCTGGCTTTGCAGTGAGAGGCAGGCCTGTGCCTGCCTCCCGCTGCCTCCTGCCACAGGCTCTCTATCTGCTCTGTCCTGTTGAGTAACTGGGTATCAGACAGGAGTAATTGACAGCTCCTCCCCCCAGCCTCCCTCTCAGAACAGCAGTTCCCCAGGAGCCGCCTTGTACAACCTCAAACACTTTATTACTGGTCAATTTGGGTTTCCTGCCCACTTTAAGTGGCCGTGCTGAGGGTCTCCAACTCTCTCTAGCCCTCACTGATCAATATTAACAGTCACTTCCACAGCATTTCCCTGCTACTCAGCAAGGCTAGGGACTGGCTGTAAATTACCACATTGCCCGTTCATTCTACTGAGAGAAATGTCGTCATTCAAAAGTTAGGACTAATTGTGAACAGCATTTCTTTCCCACTTCTCAGGACCCCCATCAAAGAAGGAACTAGAAGAGAATGCAGGACTTGCCCATTTAGAGTTTAACCAGAGGGTTTAACTGACTCTGCCCATCCCCACAGAGGCCTTCTCTACCTAGTATTTATGGACATCAGTCCAAACATTTCTAGTTCCCATACATACAGAGACCAACCTCCAGCCCTCTAGAAAAGTCAGAAAAACTGTCATCCAATAACAATGTTCAAGCCATGGGTTTATAGTCAACACATTATAGGTATACAAAACAGAACAAAAGGGGTCAGGATTCCAGATTAAACAATTATCGGGAAGAGCCTCCATAGTAATCTTTGTTTATGAGGAAAAATCTAACAAGCAGCAAACAGTGAGGGTTGTTTATAAGCAAATAAGCATACAGAAGCTCTGTGAATGCAAATCTTTGAACTTGGCAGAAAAACAAATGGAAATTCCCTGCTGCTGGCAGCTGACTCTGCAAGTGGGAAAAAAGGAGACCCCAAGAGGGGGCCTTCTGCAGTGGGGGTGAAGAAACACCACTGAGGGGTTCTCCTGGCACATGCCTGAGTTGAGAGACGGCTAAGAAACCCATGCTGTGGCTCTCCGTGTGGAAGAAAGACCAAAGTGTGCGCACAGTGGAGGGAAAGAGGAAGGTGAAGTAACAGGCTGATGGACAGGAACAATCATTATTTTCAGACTCAAGAGGGCCTTTCTCCTGCAAAGATGGATTAGGTGTGTCGCCAAGAACCACCTCAGCTGGCTTGCTTTTCTGCTGCTTGCATGCATTGCCACAGGAAGTGCTCCCAAAGAGCTGGCGCTGTGGCTGAAGTAAAAAGTGATGACACCTGTGTGGAAGGGCGCTCCAGCAGCTGAGAAAGTCACCCTCTGAGAAGCCCTGACCTCACACATCCTGGGGAGGGACAGGTGACAGACATCTGTCAATCGGTTAAAATAATCAAGACCTTAAAAGAGAGCGGTCTGCTGTCTCTCTCCACCTGTGGGCTCTTCTGTGGAGGTGGAGAGGTGGAACTGTGGTCTGGACTGGTCATGAGGCCTACAGAGCCCCGGGACTTACCCTGGGGTTAGTTTTCTCCCTAACCTTTGTTACTACTTCATCTGTGAGGCTGAGCTTGTCACTTAGTAGTGTTGGTTTTAAACAACAGCCCTGGAGTGCCACCGATTACCAGCCCCTTAGGACCAATACTCAGCTTCTCAGTAACCCTCTAAGTCCCCCAATTTCCTCAGGAAGGAAAATGCAACTTCCCTGGGGCCTTTTCCTTGGTAGTTCCATCAACAAATATCCTGAACCCAAACCCAGGTCACCGAAGTCTCCTGCCCACCCTCAGCCTTCTGACCGGTTGCACCAGAAGGCCACCTTCATGGGGCTCAGCTTTGTTTCTGGACATAGACAATGAGCCCTGTGTGACTCTGGTACCTCACCAGCCCCTCTGTACCCAGGAGAGAGCCTCTTTGAGTGAGAGAATCCTGTAGCCAGAGTAGAAGGAGTAGCTGGGTGCTTGGAGACAGTTGTCACTTAAGAGTCTGTCACCTACCCTAGAAACACTCTCCTTATGGGAGAGAAAGAGAGCAAGCCACAGTTGACAATCCAGGAACATATTCTTCATTCTTAGCTTTATCTCCCCCAGGTTTTTCTGTTTCTCCTTTGTTCCACCCTCGAAGGGCAAGATGAGTCATCCTGGCTCTCCCAAACCACCACATAAAAGACACCTCAATTCACGGCCCTGTTCTGGGCAGCAGGAAGCCTCCGGTGGCCTTCACAGCAGATTCCAGAGCTCGTGGCATTGAACAGGGTTGTCCCCTGCTGCTGACAGGGGTTCATCAGGTGTTCAGTCTCTGGGATTGCATTCGTTCGCAAGGACTGGCCCACCAGCCTGGTGACAGGCTAATCTCCAGGCTCAGGACCCGGATGGGAATTAGACACCAGCCGCCCCACACTCTCTTTTGTTTAGAGAAAAGAGAGAAAGAGCAAGAGAGAGAGTGAAAAATAAAATCCTCGATCATTTAGTACAAGTCATTTTACATGCTGGGATAATGAAGTATAAAAATGCCTTCAAAGAACTGATTTCCTACTCTTAACTCACTGCCAGCCACGCTCTTTGTGAGGCCTCTCTGGAACATGCATTCCCGTCCCACTCAAACAAAAGAGCTACGAATTCATTAAACTCTTTAATTATGCCTTTTTATTTGTCTCTGTTAGCAAGTGCTACCAGCACAAAGTAAATAAAGCCACCGTGGTCTTTCCCCTCGGCAGACACACTGGCTGTTTTTATTCTTTATTCAGTTTACAATATAAAGGGCCATTTTCCCCCCTTCTCCTATTCTTGGCGAGTTTCCTAGGACGAACCCTGCAAACAGAAGTGCCTGACTATGCATGCAGTGTCTGAAGCCAGGGAAGGAGCATTGGGCATTGCAAGCACATACCCTAGCCAGCTTTCAAAGTACCCGCAGCCCACAGCAGCCAAACAGCACTTTACAGCCAGGCGCGGAAAAGATATTAGCTTTTTTTTTTTTATACTCTAGTAAATTTGCTTTTTACATCTATTTCTTTTCAGAAGGGCTTGTTATTGAGCTGACTGTCCACAAATTCCATTGATCTCAGGCTGTGACTCAATCCATATGCTCACGCTTTGACACCGGCACAGCAAGCGAGCCATACAAATCCTGTTCAGGCTACAAACTTATTGATTTTATAGATTTCCCCCAAAGTTGTGATAATGATATATCATTGTTAAATTTGGTAGAACAAACTGCTTTCCCAATCTGTCAATGCGAGCATGAAAACCAATTCACAGCCTTGTTTAGAAGGCTTTCGCATCTCAAGAATAAGTACAGCTAGAGGAAGCAGATCGCCGATACCCAGCGGCTGGCACCAGCATGATGTATGATACCTTCCTCGCTGCCCTTTTCTGACCCACAGCACACTGGGCTGCCAGACTTGTACTCACTGGCTACAATTATCCAAGGCGATTCCTCCCCAGGATGTGCAGTATTCATTAACAACCGGGTGCAAGTCGCTTGGGTGACCCACATCGGTAGGCTTTAAAAGACAATTTTGGTAATTTTAATATGCTATTCAGATGCACTTGGATACATTAGCATCCTGGAATTATTGACTTTAATGGGTCAATTTCTTTATCCCCCTGCCTTTGCTTTCTCACACTCCATCTTTAAGAAGGGTGGCAGCTGCATCCAGCAGGGGGCAGGCATCAGACATTTCCCTTGGAAAGGACACACCTCCCATCCTGCCAATGCCTGGGTTAGAAGATGCCCTCTCCCTTAGCTTTATCTTCTTTCCTACAGAGGATGTTTAGACCCTGGGGTCCTAGTGACTTGGTAGGATTCGAGAAGCCTTATTTTCCCCAGGGTGTTTGTGAGTCCGTTTCTCAATGTTACATCCTCTAGTGTGTCCATCCACCCAAACACTCTCCAAATCATGACACCTTCCCATTCATGTTCCAAGTTCCCTCCAGTTCTTTAGGGCATGGAAATATCTGTTTACGTCATCTCAGTACGCACGTGAACATCCTTCTCCGCTGATTCTCCATCATTCCACTTTCCTGATCACCCAGAACATGTTTTCAACCAGGACTGTGTGTTCTCCTTGGGTCAGAAGGATGGCGTGTTACGGCTGATGCCTTCTGAAGTGTTTGTTTCCCTTTCTTAACTTGACTGTGTCTCCCTTCTCTCCATTGTGGTATCGTCCAAATCTGGCTGCCTTTTAAGTCCTCATTCAGAAATGCATGCTCACCCTCCCACCCACTAATCTATTATTCTTCCTGTTAGTTTGAAGAATTTAACAAAAAAATTTATGAAAACCAAGCTAGAAACTCATTTCTTCAGATAAAATCTAGATCTTGATGAGAATCTTGTGTTGTCTTATTTTTTCCTTGCTTGTTTGGTTTGCTTAACAGGGCCTTGTAGAGCCCAGGTTAGCCTCAGACTCATTATATAGCTGATCTAGAACTCCTCAGTTCTTGCACATCTACCTCCAAATGCTGGGCCTCTGGGTGTGTCCCACCACACCCGGCCTCCAGCGCCTATTAAAGGAGTTTTCTGGTTCTCTACCCTCCTCCACTTTTACTCCCCTCAAGTTGGAGCTCCTTCCCCTTTGAGAATATCATGTCAACCCTTAATCTTCCTGCTGGATCCAAGCAGGATGCCATGGGAAATGTGACATCATCACGCCAGAGTGCTCAGCTAAAATTCCAAACGTTTGCTTCTTCACAACTGCTTATCTCTCCCTCTAACATCGTAACAGCTGAACTCCAACATGGGCTCATACCAATGCTTCTTTCATAACTCCATGTCTGGAAACTGACTTTAATAAACAGCTTCCTAGTCTACAAGGCAGCCATAGTCACACTTGGCCACTGCACTCAAGTGTGTCCAGGCCTAACCTGGCTCCTGTCCATTAACCCTTCTAATTTATAACAATGTAGTGTGTTTATGCTGAAGATTTTCACAAAACTTTCTTACAACCTGTGAGGGAACCACAGCGGGTATCACCATCCATTTCATGAATTGGAACATGGAGGCTGGGATTTATTAGGTCATGAAACTCATAGCACAGCTGGTCTTTAAACACAGGTCTTCTGACCTCTGTACTCAATAACTGTCCCAATGTGTGTAGGTTGTATAGTGTATCTCCTCTGTTAAAATGGTCCCTGCCTTATGAGACGGTCTGATCAGACTCAAGAAGCCTGTGACACTTAGGAATCCCCTCCTCCAGGTCATATATTCAGTGCACAATTGCTAGGGAAATGGAGACTTTCACAGAACAAGGTGCACAGGCAACTCCCGTGATGCAGCTGCCTAGTTACCCATGATGCTGTGTGTGTAACTCCTCACACACAGTCTTACAAGTGTTTCTTTCATCTGACCTCAGTGCCCTACCCGGAGTGAAGAGTCATTCGCTCCCATCTCCTCAGGAACAGTCACACAGTCACATATGCCCTCCCCATCGTATTTACACAACAGTCTACGCAAAGCCCTTGCATTCTGTATGTTCCCCTCCCCTAACCTGACACAAGGATCGAAAATGGCTTTCATGGTCTTACTCATCTATGTCTATCAACTTGTGTATCGTGGCGGTAATTAATTTTGAGGCTTTGCTTGCTAGGAGTAAAAGCGCGTAGAGCGGTGGTCCATGAGACCCATCGTTGTAGGAGTGACTCTAACTCCCTTCTGTACCGTGAGCACTGGCAAGAGGGGGGCAAGGAAGATACAGAACCTAAAGGGATTGTTGAGATTTAGAACCTATGACCAGCACAGCTTGAGCTAGAAGATGGTTTACAGACACAGATCCAGTGTGAAATTCCCACAGCGCGTATGGGAGTTTTCAGAAATGCACAAGCGCATTAAGTCCCTTGCCAGGAAATCAACAGTTAAATCGACGGACTATGGCCTTAATCCACCCATTGCAACTTCCAAAGGCTTTACTGGGGTGTCTAGACTCAGGTGCTCCCTCCTCCAAAGGACAGATGGAAACATACGCCTTTCTGAGAAAGGAAGCAGACAATTAAAATTTTATGACAAATAAGTCCCCCACCCTGAATTCTTACTCTGACCACATACACACACACTGGCAAAGCTAACCGCCCTCCTGTTCATAATTGCACTGGTCTGAGTGTGCAGAGCCTTCACACAGAATGATGGCTTCCCCTGTCTCCTGCATTTGTTCGTCTCCTTTGGGAGGAGCAATTTACAGAAAGCATTATTGATTTTTGCCATAATAGGTACAGAGATGCCTCACCGTTCCCACTCAGCCGGCTCGCTCTCCGCATCACAACTGTCAGGGCAGTTTGTGAAGCCCCGTCATTATTTTTTTTCAAGGAAATCCATCACAAGGTTTGGGGTGGGGGGGGGTGAGGAAAGTGATGAAAATAAAATTATTTTCACCTTGCCATACAGAAGAATGTTCACGTCCTTCGCTGGAAATGAGTGCAAGCATCACGGAACATCAGGAAAATAGAAGGAAAAAGGACTTCTGTAGACATTCAAGAAAAAATTAACACACACACACACACCCCAGAAGAAAAGCTGGTAGGGACCTATTGGAAATAATCCTAATGCAGTTACCTTTGGACTGGGTCAGTCCTTCCTCCCTGGGGTATGAAATACCCACAGACAGACATTGTCTTTTCTGTGGAATAAAGAGAGAGTGAGAGTGAGAGAGAGTGAGAGAGAGTGAGAGAGAGTGAGAGAGAATGAGAGAGAGAGAGAGAGAGAGAGAGAGAGAGAGAGAGAGAGAGAGATCTCCATTTCTACACCGGAAGGACTCTATCTTGAAATTCCTTTGTTCACAGACCACCCACCCTTCAGAGACCACCAAACCCTACTGCCCTTGGTTTCTGTGTACTGGAAGTTTCTTTTGGTTCCCGCCCGAGCCCATTTTCCTCAGTGATCATCACAGGCTGCACCACTTAATAAACATATCTGCCTATGAATGCACAAGAGCCTCACCTCAAATATTCCTAACAGGAAAAGGAGTCTCAAAAAAAAAAAAAACAGAAAAGAAGAAAAGAAAAAAGAAAAATTGTGTGGGAAAATAATGGAGGGGAAAGTGTACTAAACATGTTATGGATCCTTCAGCAAGCCTTTTGGTATTCACATCTTGCCTGCATGGCCACCACTGGTCACTGATGGGCTTCCCATGTAGGTTGCTGGGTTCCTGGGGAAGGTGAGAGCTTATCATCTGTCATCCATGGTTCAGGACTCTCCTTTTGTCCCAATTCCTAATCAGAGCACAGTTTGAGGCTCAGAAGCTTTAATCCAAGCACTGACTCTGGGTCTCATTCCCAGTTGCTCAGTTCATTAACCATGAAAAGTAATAACCGTTTAAGGTTCTTATGAGATGCCGCAGCACATGGGCCACAGGGAAGGGGACCTTACACAGCACTCCACAGACAGCCCCACCAGCCTCTGGCATCAGAAGTTCAAAGCCATCGAAACAGAAGATGGCAAGTGTCCAGTTTGGGTCTGGGGTAACTCAGTAAAGTGCTTGCCTTACAAGTATGGGGGTCTGAGTTCAATCCATCAAAACCTGTTTTAAAAACAGACACCAGCACTGGAGAGAAGTAGAGGGCAGATTCCTATGGCTGCCGGCCAGCCAGCCTCGCCTATACTGCAAGTCCTAGGCCCATTAGAGCCACTGTTTCAAAAACCAAAGTGGAAACTGCCCAAGAAATTACAGCAAGCACACATACACACACACACGCATGACTAAGCTAGTGCTAGTTTGCTTATAGGAAAAGGCAAGGACTTGGTGATGTTTTCTTCTATGTTTCTTTTACTTTAGCGATCTTAATTTTTATAAGTGTGTGTCTGTGTGTGCATGCATGCACATATGCATGCACATGCCTCTGTCTTCCACATGTGTGCAAGTGACCACAAGAGCCAGAAGAGAGTGTCAGAATTCCTGGAGCTAGAGTTACAGGCAGTTGTGAACCACCTGGTATGGGTGCTGGGCACCAAACTTGCACCTTCAGCAAGAACAGTAAAACTGTAACCACTGAGGCATCTCTCCAGCCCTGGGTGTTTTCTTGATAGGAGATTATTCTAATATAAATCCAACACCTAATGCTTCATATGTCTGTTCCCTTCACCCCACTTCTCTACCACCCAACTTCAAGAAATCTGTTATTGGAAATGAACAAGTACCTCGCCAACTCTCCCTGATCCTAACGGGTGAGAACGCTTACACGTAGATTGGGTTTTGAGGAATTGGGGTCCAGCTGAAATAGGTAGACCCGTAATAGGCTCAGGAATTGGCCTTCTGCAGCCAGATCATAGAGGAAATGGTAGGGAAAAACAAAAGCCAGTCCTTCTATACCTGATCCTACAGAAAACAAGCTAAGTGAGGACACAGGTGAGACTGGTCGGAGGAACTGGGAAGCTCTCACTGCGGCTAGTTTCCATGATGCTCCTGCAGCTCTCCTAATGGCGATGTACACCGGATTTGAACATTTTTGTTTATGAAGAACACACAGAAGGTTCTTGGTCATTCTGCGTGAGTTTGTGGTCTGAGCAATCCTATACAAGCTTGTGGAGATCCATCCCACAGAGGAAGATTAACTGGAAGGAGGAGGGGAGAAGGAAGAATAGGGAGAGGAGACAGAGAGAGACAGACTAAGAGAGACAGAGACAGAGAGACTGACTAATGGCAGATTCAGGTATTTTTGCCAATTTTTCAGAAGTAAAATGTGTAAAGCCATCAGCTGAGGATGCTGCTTCCCCTCACATTGACTCTATCAAACTCCCCTCTTCTCCCACAGCCAGGCATCACCAGCAGTGTGTTATATGAGCCTCATAGTCATGGCCAGGAAAACAGAGATATTGCTAGCCAACTCAATAAAAGAAACCTCCCAGCTATACCCCTAGATCTAAATAACAGTGCTATAAATACAGTCTTACACTGATACCAAAAATGATGGGTAACTTGCTGAGGTCTTGTGTGAGCCAGACGTTACTGCATTAAGGATATTACAGAAATTCTTTCATGTAATTCTTACAACAACAGATGTTTGCTGTTTCCCTCACTATTGTCTTCTCAGAGCCATAACAGTGCCTAGGACATGAAGCTGAGTAATAAACGCCTATGCAATAGATGAGCAAACCAAATAATAACAGACAATAGCATTCAGGTAACATTCACAAAGAAATACAACAGACTAATAAATACCAATAATTAATGAAGCATAAATAAGAATTAGAAGATGACATTTTATATCTAATACACCTACAGTTTCATTGTCAGTGCAGGGGATTGGACCCAAGCACTCACCCAGGCTAGACAAGCACTCTACCAACTGAGCTACATCTCCAACCCTATTTCATATCATAAACAATGTCTAGTATAGAAAAGAGTTATAGACATGGGCTGTGTGAGCACAAACAGTAAAAGCTTTTCTTAGGGACAATCTAGCTATGTTTATCAGTACTCTGGAGAATATTAATACGCTTTTCCATGAGCTGACCCTAAATATCAGAGACCTGCCTGCAGATAGATGTACATGAGATGATTTTTATCACAATATTATTTAAAAGTGAGAAAAATCATATAGAATCTAAATGTCCATTTCTATAGTTAACTATTAAATGGTAACATAAAATTTGGCCCACTCACCTGATAAAATGCCAATGGCACTCTTAAAGCAGCATTAATGACACAGGAAAATACATTATAATTTTGGGTTAAGTGAAACACACTATATGATGTGGTCTCCATTCTGTGTGAGTTCATGTATATAATGTCTACATTATATATCTATACTGAGAAACTCTAGGAGAATCCTGCTGTAAAAATGGGCCACCTTGATGTGAGGAATCATTTTGTTTTCTCTGATACTTTTTCATTCTTCTAGACTTTTAAGTAATGAGCCATTATTTACTAATATAGTGAAAAACATAACAACATACAAGAAATCTAAGGTACAAGGTTCATTTTCATTCTGACCAAAGAACAGATCATTTATCTGTAGTCCTTCAAGTGAATGTCCCCCTCTTTCTCTTCAGGAAAGTAAGTACTAGTTTCATTCTCCAACAGCACAGTGACAGCCTGGAAACCACATATAGTCCACAGATAGATGTTGTTTGGCCAGATGCTATTCGTCAAATTTAAATTTAAATACACCTGGGCAGGGTCTATTCATCTCAGTCCACCATGGCCCTTACTCCTCCATATTTTCTTACCTAATCCTTCCCGGTTCCTGTTTCAGTTCTCAATCTCCCAGTTCTTGGATCAACTTGGCAGCCCTTTACCTGTGCTAGTGAGCTAGGTTCTTGCTCTCTGCCAAACAGAAGTCCTGACTGGAATGTGCAGCTGCGGGAGCTTTCTTTCTCCCTGACAGATCCACCCGCACCGTATCTACACCTCATCTTCACCCTGGTAACTTTTGTAAAAATCAGAGACTTGGGGACTTTTCAGAAAAATCTCTCTCAGGCTTTCTAAGTAGCAGGAGGAAGATGGCTTATAATAGTTATTATTTACTGAATGCATAGACCATGCCAGGATGGAGCCTCAATCCTCTTAATCCTCAATGTTAGTATTTGTACTGTACAGTGGTTGAACAAACACGTAAGGATTCAAAAATTGAAATCAATGAATACTGAGCACTCAGTACTGAGTCCCTAGATATCCACTGGACACTGGCTTCAGCACCCCCTTGTAATATGAGCACATGAGGAAGCTCAGGTTCCCTCTGTACCACCACATCGCCATGAAGCCTACACACACTGTCATAGGTAACTTTAAACGACCATTGTTGCTATTGTTCATTTACAATGGGTAAACTATTTGTTTGGTTGGGGTTTTTTTTGTTTTTCTTTTTTCAATTAAGAAATTTTCTATTCATTTTCCATACCATCCACAGATCCCCCTCTCTCCTCCCTCCTCCCACCCCCCAGCCTTCCTCCCCAACCCACGCCCCATTACCACCTCCTCCAAGGCAAGGCCTCCCATGGGGAGTCAGCAGAGCCTGGTACGTTCAGTTGGGGCAGGTCCAAGCCCCTCTCCCTCCCCCTGCACCAAGGCTGTGTAAGGTGTCCCACCATAGGTAATGGGCTCCAAAAAGCCAGCTCATGCACCAGGGACAGCTCCTGATCCCACTACCAAGGGGCCCTTTAAGCAGGTCAAGCTACACAACTGTCTTGCTTATGCAGAGGGCCTAGTCCAGTCCGATGGAGGATCCACAGCTGTTGGTCACAGTTCATGAGTTCCCACTAGTGTAGTTGTCTCTGTACGTATAATGGGTAAAATCTATTGTTAGAGTTAACAACTGTTATTACTATATTGTTAATACATAATGAGTTAACTCTATGAACTAGCCATAAGCTAATATCTACAGCATCTGACACTGGTCCATCCCTCTCTATCACAGTTCTCTTGAACTCAAAGGAGCCTCTGCTCTAAGTTCCTTTGCTCTTCCTAACAAGTGAAGCTCTCTTCAGTGATGGCTTCATAAACTATTATTTAATTTAAATTAAGAAACCAATTAACTGAAATTTTATTTAAAATTTTGAGTAATCATTGTGTTTTTAATTAGGGGGAGTGGGGAACACATGTACATAAGTGCGGGTACCCATGGAGGCCAGAAAAGGGCATCAGATTTCTTGAAGCTGGTGCTGTGAATAACTGTGAGCTGATGGATGTGGGTGCTGAGAACCAAGCTCAGGTCCTCTGCAAAAGCAATATTCACTCTTAACCACTGGGCCATCTCTTTGGCCCAAATTTTAAACAAGCCTGGAGCAACATTTAAGAGAAATGGCAGGGGATAGGGGTACATGATCCTTCCTGTACAGATACACCGTCTTTCTTTTAATTTCTTATTTTTCTAGCTGCTAATCACACAAAGAAACTGAGGCGCAGAACTAAATTATTAAAGCAAAAAAATGTATCATCAACATGATATAGAAAATACGGACCCCATAAAGACAATGGGTTAATCTGATATTAAGGCTGACCAAATAAATGTTCCTGGCTAGTATCCAGGAAAGGTGTGCTATGGAAGAAATCAATAGTAGTGAGCACTTTGGAATGTTTTAGGCATAGTTCTGTTTTCAGTCCATAAGAATAAGGTGTTCCTACACTTCCTTTGTGAGGTATCATCTCTGTCTTATATGATTTCTTTGTGTATATCTTCTTTGATCCTAAATATGCTTACAAGGAGATGTTAATATTCTTTGGTTTACTGCTACCAACCCAATCTTCAAAAGAATAGTATTTCAGTCCTGCAAACTGTCAGTAACTAAAGGAAATTAATTTTGGCAATGTGGATTACCTAGTAGCAAAGTTTCTAGTTTGAATGGCTCATTCATTTATTTGCTCATTTGGTAACTACTGACCACTTCCTATATGTTTAGGCTTATGCCAGGTACTGGGCCTATTCTCTACCCTCACAGAATTTAGATGCAATGCCCATGTGTTCAGTGGACAGAAATAATTGTTCAAAAGGTCAAGGAGGGTAATGTGATATTCAATCAACACACACCTTGGAGCATTGCTCATATGCAATATGGGGTTATGAAAAATAGAGGGGAATGAAGCCAATTTTAACTACTAGAATTCAATTTCAAGCTATCTGGGACACCAACGCTATTTTCCTAAAATTAACCTTGACTTTGTGAACCAAGAAATCCTCTCACACTTGGCTCTGATTCTTAGGCAGCAAAATTAAACCCCTTTCAAATGCAGAAGTTCTTTTCTTTCTCATCTCCCATTCAGAGAAGATAGCTCAAAATACAGTAGACAGAGCACTCTATGAAATACAATGGCATGAAAATTAGATATGCCCAAATCTCCAGAAAAAAAGGTACACTTTTTTTCTAAGAAAGAACTAAACTGTAAAGGTGAGCTATATGGTGAGAAGATTCTGAATGGGGATATAAACCATGACACATTTAATGAAATTGCCTCCCATAATCTGGATAAGAGGCGCTCACAAGGAAGATTTACCACATTCCTGCACATGCTGGATCTCACACAAAGAGATTCTAAATCTCTCTGAGAAGGGTATACACACATGCACATGTGTGCAAGCTCACACAAACACACACACACACACACACACACACACACACAGGGAATCTATTAAAACGGTACAGGACAACACAATCAGCTCTTAAGAGAAGGATTCATTCCTCCTCTCTTCCCAAGCAGAATAGTTAAGTCAGATGATCCATTCCACACCCTGCTCTTCCATTTCCCATTGTTTCAGCTTTGAACTCATTCTTCCTGGCTTGTGTGGCATCCTCACACATGCATGGCTTTAAGGCTGGATGCAGAGACGTGATGAAAGCTGCGGGGTGCAGATGTTTTTCTTTCTAGTGATGGGACGAGACTTTGCCGTCCATTTTACCAAAGTGGCTTAATGTCAATTTAGGCAAATTATCTAGTAACAGTCACTATGACACTCACACACACACACACACACACACACACACACACTTACTTTGGTCACATAACTGTCTTCCACTGCTATTTTCCATGAATGCTTAACAAATTATTTAGACTGTGAATACAAGCAGACTACTGTTATGTTTAGGGAAAGGGAATTTATTGGCAATCTAGGGGAATCAAGGTGAGAATAAGCAGAACACACACTTACATGATGGCTTCTTTAGCTGCCCTGACATTGGTGCTGATATTTGGAAAATTCCAAGTGGGAATATGAGTAGTAAACCCTAAGCAGTAAGTTCTGTCACAACATGTAATATTAGCTACCCAAATGTGTTCCAGAGATGACCGAGGAAAGAAAACATGCGCAATACATTGTTAAAGTTAAAAAAAAAAGTACGTAACAGGTTATGAAGAAGTGCAGGAAATAGGGAACAAACAAACATACATCTAGACCAAAGATGAGAAGGCCGCACATCAACAAGTTTATAGTGGCTACCCCCTCGAAGCAGAGCCGAAGCCATGGTTATTTGCATGTTGGTTTTGTTGCTTATATTATTTGTGTAATTTGAAAAGTTCTACTTCTCTCATATGTCATTAAATAGTTATAGACCCAGTTAATAAGCCAATGGGTTCTGTGACCCATGACATAATTTCTTGAAATGTGAGATGAACTGGATGAATCCAATGGTCTTTGGAGTTCTTCTAACATCCTTATAAGGGCAAGAAGCTAGTGGCGGAAGGGTATGAAGATGATAAAACCCAAGTACACCTTAATTTTTTCAGCATTGCTAAGAACCACCCACACTTCTAACAGGTGTGGGAAATCTGAAAGTGGCTCACAGATCACTGCTCCTTTGTGATGGCATGTGCACTGGGAAATGAAAAAAGATGGAGTTGATATTTTTCCTGTGCATCATAAAAGGCTGTCCCAAAGTCTGAGCTGATCTCTTTCCTACTCTCTGTGTGGAGAAAGTGTGATTCCCAGTAGAAGGGACATATCTAAATGTTCTTTGTTTTATCAAAATCATTGACAAGGGTAAACACTAATTTTGTCATTTTAATATCCTCATGTAACAAAATTAAGTTTCAAATTTTAATTTTTTTGTAATTTAAAATTTATTTTTTTCTGTGCATGTGTACATGTGTGCACATGTGTGTTTATGTTCATGTGCATGCAGGTGCCCACACAGGCTAGAGGAGGGAGGCAGAGACCCTGGAGCTGGAGTTATAGGTGGTTGTGAGCCATCCAATGTAGGTGCTGAGAACCAAACTCCACTCCTCTGCAAGAACAAATGCTCTTAACTAATGAATGAGCTATTCTCCAGCCCCTAAGTCCCCAAATTTAAAACCATTTTTACTAGCCCCAGTAGTTCAGACATGAGGACTTCAAATTCATGCATGATGGACATCCATTTATGCACATTTTATCATAACAAGATTTACAGCCTCAGGTTCTCAGTCAAAATATATCCTACATATAAATTCTTGGTGCTTCCTGGGTACATATCCCCATTAGTCAATGGGGTTCTATAATTGAAGACCCAATTCCTCTTTTTATGGTACCTGGGGTGTCTATTTTGCCTCAATGGGCTATATAATTTATTTCAGTTTTGCTGTTTGCCTGGCTTGGTCCAGCACTTCAATATGCCATCTTGGGGGTGGGGTAGGAGGCATGCTAACAGTTCAGGAGAGAACTCCAGAGGATAATTAGAAGATAGACTCTGCCCAATGAGGTTGGAAAGAAACTAGTCCCAAGTTCATTTGCATGGTAATTTCCTAGAGTTTGATTCAAGAGTTTGACATCACTGACCAATATTCTAGTAATGGTGTTTCTGTATCACCAGCAGCTAGGGCTGGAAAGCAAACCAAACATAGAGAAATGTAGTAGGAGTTGTTCGAGCCATGCCCTGAAGCACCGCCCCTAGTGAGGTAGCAGGTAACTGTTACACCTGCCTATGATCTTGAGGTACATGCCCCTGGGGTGTGGCCGCTCAGGGGACCCTTAAGACCTGGGATGCACATATATGGCTTTTTTCTTCACTACCTCATGGTTTTGGATGCTGGGACGGACCAAGCCAGAGTTCTCCAGAGAACAGTGCTCACCCTTCCAGGATCCTGCAACAAATTCCTTTATTCTGTCTTGTGAGTTAACCCCCAAATAAATTCCTTTGATCATTCGGCAGACTCTGAATTGACAGCAGTATAATCCCAATAGAGAAACCCTAAAAGCCCAACCCTAGGAGCGTGTAACAAACCTCAGCTACGCTTAAGAGCGCTTCCTTGTCCACCATCCCTCGCTAGCCCTTTAAATACTTTCTTGTCTTGGCTCTCTCCTTTCAAAAATCACTCCTACCATATAAATGAAATGAGAAAGCATCAAGAATGCTAAACACTTCAGTCTGTAATAGGATTAGAACACCTGTAAGGTGTTAAAACTGATTTCATTGTTTCCTATAAACCGACTCCTTCCTCCCCAGAATAGCACTGGGTTGAGATGTAGAAAGCAACTTTTTAAACAGCATGTATTAAATCTGACAAACATCTGGTCAATCAAATTTACAGCCATACACAGGGTCTCATAAAGGTTTATTTCTTCTTGAAGAACAAATTTAAAGAATTTTTTAAAGGGGAGGGGATTTTATATATAAAAAGAAAACTGGACCTGTATTTCTTGGCCTGCTTGATTTGAAATGCTCCTTACTTTGCCAAGGACTGACCACAAGGGGTTCTGTTTCCTCAAGGCAGCAGCAATGAGGATGGGCCCCCATGCTCAGAAGCTACAGCATTCCCCAGCCAGCAGAAACAAAGCCTGGATTAGTGGAGGTGAATGTCCTCAACAGTGGACAGAGCGTGATGGCAGCTGGGGACCTGGGTAGACAGGATTCAGCCCTAGAGCATAGTTCTACTTAGCATTTCTGCCATTCCCCTGCATGGCATTATATGGGACATTCCCCTTCAATCCATATGGGATTTGAGTTACAGACGAAAGTCAGCCCCACATATGCTGGCATCATGTGCCCCCAACAAATCCTGCAATAGCTCCTAAATTAGCCAAAGCAAATGAGCAAAAAGATATTCTGAAATACACAACTCTGGTGGGGGGGGGGTTGTTTTGAGACATGATCTTGTATGAGCCAGCCTATGTAGCCAAGCATTCTCTTCCCTCTGCTTCCTGAATGCTACAATTACAGGTAAGTACTGTCATGCATGAGTGGAGATTATATATATATATATATGTGTGTGTGTGTGTGTGTGTGTGTGTGTGTGTGTGTATGTATGTGTGTGTGTGTATGTGTGTGTATATATATGTATGTATATGTATGTATGTATGTATATATATATATATATATATTCATGCACATGAATATATGTGATGCTCGGGATGAAACCCAGGGCTTCTTACATGCTGAGCACTGACCAACTGAGCCAAACTACCAGCCCCTGAAATAGTAAGCCATTTAATCTTTTCCCTTTCCTGGATTTGTTGTATCACCCATAAAATGAATAGACACCCCTACAAGGGAAGGGGAGCTAGGCAAATTAACTGGGGGTACCCAAATTGTCAACCAAAGAGGTCATCGGTCCCTCAGCAGTCCTCTTCTGAAGGTTGGGTGCATACAGTCTTCCAGAGGACCCATAGCAGGAAGAAGAGAGCTTCAGGTGTTGGCACCCAACAACCTCGTGGCATTCCTTGTGGCTGCTCTTGCTTTCTCCAGTCCCCAAGAACGCACCTGGAACCACCACCCAGTACAAATACTTACATAAAAATGCTTGCCCTGTCTCTACGTTGAGGAAGAACTTCAACTAAGAAGCCATAATGGATGCAACAGCCTCTCCCACAATATTCACACGTACAAAGGATAAAAACTGGATCTCTCCTAAGCCAATTTTGAGTGATTTTTGATATGTCTTAGACCTGAATCTCCAAGGATGTTCTCTTTTATCACAGGCTATACTAGATCCCAAAAAGACAACAATGATCCATCTGTCTTCTTTCCTTTCTTCCTTCCTTCCTTCTTTCCTTCCTTCCCTTGTTCCTTCCTTCTATTCTTTCTTTCTGACAGTATCATACTATGTAGCCCTGGCTAACCTGGAACTCACAGAGATCCACTTCCCTCTGCTTCTAGAGTTCTGGTACTAAAAGCAAGCGCCACCACACCTGACCTTAGCCATTCTTAAAAGAAACCTGGAGCTCCTTCCATGTTATAACCTACAGATGGCTCTGATCGCTTGATCCTTTCAGAGTAACAAGAAAAACGGAAACGGAGTAATTCCCAAAGACACAAAAGGAGTGGATTACTGTCAACACAGAGGGCCAATTCTTCTCCATGTCTAATATGGAAGATTGGCATGGAACAAACTTTGAATTTCTGCATTCTTCACAATGAAAACGTGTAAAACTTCTGACCCTTTGAAGGACCCTTAATGAATGCTAGGACGGGATGCTCGTTACAGAAATGAGAGAAAGAGGTTACTTTGCCTTCCTCCACGGCAAATAATTTCACCCAAGTTTGCACAACAGCTCAAACGCATTCTGACAAAAATCACTCCACAGTTAATCCTTATATAATAACACCCCCCACCTCCAAACACATACACATTCCCAAGTCTCAGTGGCCACACAAAATCCCAGCACATTATCCAGCCCTAATCAGTTCTTTTTAAGAGGCTTGACTACTCATGGAAGCTCAAGGGTGGAGGAAACACCCGGCGCCATCTGAGTTCCATATGGTTCCAGTCCACCTCTGAGAGTAGACATCTGGTTTCTCACTCTAGTTCTGCTGAGAGGTCCACTCCATGTCCAACTGAAAGGAACTCAAGCCTCACTCATGCTAATGAGACTCTTTATTAGCCCAACAGGACAGAAAAGACTCAAAAGCTTGGTATTTCTGACCAGTTTTTTCAGACAAAGACATTGAGTATCAGGCTTGGGAACAGCCTCCAGGGTCACTATTTTTGCCCTAACAGGGCAAACAGGAGAGGAAAACTATAACAGAGCAGAACTTGAAGCTCTTCACAAGGTTCCGGAGAGGCCCTGAGGCCTCTCCATAGGTGTCGCTGTGGTCCTGTCCTGGGCTGATGGGAATATTCT
>CABHPH010154067.1:0-20420 GCA_902168325.1 Peromyscus nudipes
TTTTTTCAGGAAGCCGACACACTTGATATTTCTCTCCCTCCCTCCATTCTTGGCCAGTAACATCATCATCACTGTACATCACTGATCATGCTCAAGTCTACCCAGTTCTGGGAACTCCTTTCTGGGAGGGAGAGCGTTCCTCATGTTGGTGCCCTGCTCTCTCCCTATTCATGGCCAAGGTCCTCCAAAAAGGATTCCAAATTCTCCCTCCAGCCACTGCAACTGTCTTGTCCCTCTTTAGGAACCTGCTCTCCCTGAGGTCGGCATGGACTCTGGCATGCCAAATCTGGAAGTGTTTGGTCACCGCAGCCTGCAGGCACCCCTCGGCATCTTTCTGCCTTGTCATCTCTCTCTGCTCCCGCCCTCCCCCTTTCTCCTGCAGAAGGCAGGCTCTCCTCAAGATTCTGCCCTTGCTGCTCAACCCCTCACCCAGGCCGCCACTGCCTCTCTGTCAGGATGATGTCACCCGCACTCACAGCTTCCATTTCCACCTCGATGCTTGTGACTCCAGCCTTCAGGTGTTTGCTAAGCACAGACCCATATAGTCAATCACATCCTAACACCTCCCCACATGCACTGCAGAATGGCCTTCCCCCCCCCCCAAACTAGCCAGGCTCTTCTCTTGCCTGCCTTGTTCTTTCTTCCATATCAGGGGTTTGACAAATTTTAGACTGTAAGCCAAATGTGTCCACTACCCAAATGGCTTGCAATTGTTTTGTTTTATTGCTTTTTTAAGCAAAAAAAGCATTGGGTGAAAATTCAAGAGAAGAGGAGCATTTCTTGAAACTTCAAAATTAAATAAAATTTCCCAAACTTATAAATAAAATGTTATTAGAAACATAGTCACACTCATTCATTTAAGTATCCTCTGTGGCTGTTTTATTGGAGAGCAGCAGGGCTGTTAGTATAGCAGAGACCACATGACTCTCAAAGCCGTAAACATTTGCTCTCTGACCCATCACAGTAAACAGTCACCACCTGCTCTAGGTGGAAGGGTGCTCATTTCCATGTCAAGCCTGGGATTCTAGAGTCAGACTATGGTCCATCTCCTCTCCCTCTCAGGGCCGCTATTTGTAGCTTCCCCCTTCCCAGTCACTCTCTCTCCCATTCCAGCCCTTCATGCCTTTTGCCACGGCTGCGATCCTGCCTCGCCATCTCTCATCAGATCTATTACAATGGCTTTATCACTAGCCATAGTATTTATCCCACACCCCAAAAAATTGAGGCCAGAGCTGTGTGAAGCCCTGTGTCTCCCCTGACGTACGACTACCCTTCTTCCCGCGGCAGGCTCCTCCATTCTTAACTGTGCTATCAGGCTGTTCTTTCTGAAGCAGAGGACAGAGCCTTTCTCCTGCTTCCCTGACTCCTCCACTGCCAGAAAATGAGCCCCAGTAACTTCTGGAACCCCTTCTCACTCTGGAATCCTAGGACCAAATGCCTTTAGCATAGCGTTCAGGGCTCCTCGGAACCAGACAAACATTCCACTTCCAGTTTTGTTCTTAATGCTCCCTGTGATAGGGACTCCGTTGTCCCAAACAGAACCGCTCCCAACACCTTCCACCATACCTCTGCATGTACTGTGTCCCCAACTGGAGTGTGGGCCTGGGCTGTGTGCAAACGTTCTCACTCCTCACCACATGCCTCAGTCTTTGTGGAGACTTGTCAGAGGCATAAGCTACAGGGCCTCTCTGTCTAAAGGACTGACGCTCCTCCCACACGTCTGTACAATCAACCACAGGGAGCACTCACCCTGCTCCTTCTTGAACTCATTCTCACTCATGAACACAGGGGCCATCAGCTCCCCAACAGGTGGCTGAATGGAGACATAGAACTGCCGGGTTTGGGTGCTGGGAAAGCAAAGGAAACAGCAGCAGACATGAGGCCAGCGTCCACTCCCCTCATTTCCCATCTTACCTTGAGGCGGGGCCTAGAGACAGAAGAAGAGGTAAGACCTAGGGCCGGGAATGGCAGCCAGACCCCTAGAACTCTCTCCAGCTCTGGTTCTCCCAGACCCTGCTCTCTCCAGCCCACTCTCTCACCAGTATGTGGGTTGGGTACATACCACAGCTGGAAGTTGGCTGCCTGGGTTGAATCACAGAAGTTAATGCCCATCACAGCCGTGGTGGATTCTCCAGGTGCCACGGACTCTGGAAGTTAGAAAAGCAATGAGGGGGACAGGAAAGGCCATGACTGTCCTGGAACCTAGTGTGGCTCCAGGCTCCTTTATCAGAGCAGACTAGCCCTCTGTGGATTCCTGGCTTTCTGGGCCCCTGGAGACTGTCACTGGCTTCCTTTTGAAGCCTAAGTACCTTTCCCTCACCCATTCTCAAATCTGCTCAGTGACATCATGCCCTAATATGAACTTGCTTATCTCCTAATCCATCTTGTCTACCATGGTGTGGGTCATATCAGACGCCACCTCTGTTTCCCCATAGCAGGGCATCTGGCTTGACCCTAAGAGGGTATCAGCAACTACAGAAAGACTGAGTCTGCCTGGGGACCTCCTCCTCTACCCCGCCCATGTTCCTCTGTACCAATTTCAGGGAATTCTTGGATGCTGATGCCAGCAGGCAGCTTGGGAGTGCCCACATGCAGCCCCTTGATGGGCGTCTCCGAGTTGTTGGAGAAGTAGATGTGCACGGACACCATGTGGGGATCCCCAGAGAAAGGCTGACGGCTGAAGGCATAGTCTACGGCCAGCCCCTCTCCAGCGACCCGGTGCAGCAGCTCCTGCCTCCCAGCGCTGGACACTGGACTCAGCAGCTAGAGGGAAGAAGATGGGAGTGCAGAAGTCAGGCAAAGGATAGCCAGTCCCCACCTTGTCTCACCTAGGGCCATCCTGAAAAACTTAGATTTAATGGTATCCCAATCGTCACGCCCATCTCCTACCACAGAGGCGCATACCACAGGATGCAGCATAAAGTTGCGTCCTTCCCCGACTCACCGAAGGCACCAGAGAGGAGTCTGTGAGTGTCAGGCCCTCCAGGTCAGCAGCCAGACTGGTAGACACAACCATGGGAGGAGACACAGGTTGGACACCAGGAGGGGTAACTGGGAGGGGAGGGGCAGAAAGAAAGGTGATTAATGAGGAAGAGGAAATTAGAGTTGTCTTGGGTTGAAAGGAGCCCAGGGCGCAAGGAGCAAAATTCAGCACTTTGGACAGCGAGAGACACACCTTAGCCTAGGAACTAGGTTGACACAGAACAGACAGGACCTCAGGACCCTGGCCTAGAGCTCCCAGGGTGCCTCCTAAATCACACCGGGCTGCCTCCCCCCATGCCTTCTACCACCCAAACTCACAGTCCTCTAGGTCAAGCAGGGAAATCTCCTTGGCTACAGGGGCACTCTTGCTGCTGGGAGGCTGAAAGAGAAAAGAGGGGGTGGGGCTGTGAGGAAGAGGAGCATCCTGGCCTTCCCTGGGGTGGTGGGAGCCATCACAGTCTGCTCTGAATGGTGGGGAGATGGGGGGGAAGGTAGGGTGGGAAGGATGCTCTTACTGTTTTCTTCCTCCAGGAGGCAGGCTCAGCCTGCTCCTCCTCCTCCTCCTCCAACTCTGACGTCACCTCAGACTCTGAGGAGCTGCTGCTGGATTCACTGCCCTCCTCCGATGATGAACCCTCCCTGTGCCCCTCTGGCACCTTCTTCTTCTTCGCTTTCTTCTTCTCACCTTCCTCCTCACTCTGTTCGCTAAAAGGGGGTGGAAATGTGGGGCTAGGGTCCCGCCTGCACACCCTCCCTGTCTCCTAAAACAGGGGAAGCCCTGAAAAGTGGAGGTGGGAGTGGAGACCCTGGGCCAGCCGAGCCTGTATCTGCTTCTTATACCTGGCCCCAGAAGAGCTTTAACTTAACTGGTGCCATCTCGGGCCCCGTGCCCCTGGTTACCTCTCCGCTACTCTCATGAGGTCTTTAAGACCTCCTAGACTTTGGCAGCCAGGCAGAGCAACCATCACAGGAGATGGAACAGTGGGTGTGCAGGCCCCCAGCACCTCTTGGGAAGCTCAGGTCCTCCTAGGGACCTGGATGTTTCTTTTCCGGACTAGCTCCCCAAGCCTCCCCGCTTACCTCCCGCTGCCCCCTCCTTTCTCTTCATCCTCGTCTTCATTGTCCGAGTCACTGCTGGACTCCCCAGAGCCGCTCTCGCTGCTGCTCTTACTCTGGGACTCACTCTCAGATTCAGGCTCTATGGAGGAGACGTGTCAGGGCTCCCCACCACCAGTAAGGAAGGCCCTCCCCACTGGATGTAGAGGCCTTTCCGGGTCTATGGAAGCTCCAGACTCAGAACTGAAGCTTCAACTCCACCTGACCTGCCCCAACCCTCTGCCACCTGAGACTTCAAAAACATGGAAGGACCCACACAAAAAAGCGTCACTTGCATAGCACACACATCTGAGAATGGACAGCTGGGTTCACGCAGGCTGTGTGACTCATAAGCTAGTGCATGTCCTTGATCTACACGCATGTAGGGCATGCGCCGTCACACACACAGGCATGCACATGGGCAAGACATCACAGTCTGTTCTGAATGGCAGGAAGCATTATCCCTCTGCTCACCGCTGTCTGCAGACTCGGTGGGGCCAGACTCTCCCTCGGAGTCAGAGTAGAAAGGCTTTTCTTTCTCCTTCCTCTTCTCCCGATTTGAGCACTTGGTCCATTCAGGTACCTGAAGAGGTCATGAGTAGAGGTCAGTTCCTCATGGTTGGAGGAGGGGGAAGGAAAGTACATGCGCTTTGCACCCATCACAACATCTCTCCTTGGTTCCCTACTCAGGCCTGACCCCAAAAGAAAAGCTGGAGATGTACAGTCCACAGGGAGAGAGTAAATGGTTCATAACCATGACAGCACCCAGCTGTGGAGAAAAGGCCTAGGGCACAGCACACAGGGAGAGAGAAGGAGGAGAGTACACGGCACACAGAGGGGAACCTCAGTGTATTCGCCCAACAGGCCCACGTGGGTCTCAATAAGGGAGAAGTCTTCTTCCTGTATGTGGGGAGGGTATCAGGAGGACTGGACAATACTGCCAGGGCTCCCTGCTGCTGTCCCTTTCCCAACACACACACATGCGCACACACACACACCACACACACACACGCCAAAGCTACTGACCTCTACATTGCGGACGGATGGGTCTGGGGCTTCCTCTGGCCAGTCTGGGAGCTCCTGGTAGCCCGTAGCCTTTGCATTGAGCAGATGGGACAGTGATCCCAGTTGGAAATGGTCACGATCTGAAGACAGGTTTACAAGTTAGGCTAGTAGTGGCAGTGAACAATGCTTGAGGCAGGGGTATTTGTTCCCTGGGTAGGACTGGGTGCTGATTCTAGTGGGGATTCCCAAGCTGGGCAGGGAAACTGATGGATACACCCCTGTGACTCCTGTACCTAACTACACACAGGCCAACGTGCTAGGAGAAAAAGATTTCTAGTCAGCCCAGGACAGAAACTAAAGAATGTGGACAAAGTGCTAAGGGAGAAGGCTCCAGGGTTGAAGATGCTGCTGGCCTGGCTGCTCAGGTATCTATGGGAAGCCCAAAGTGTGAATGCGGCTCCCCCTCCTGGGCACAGCCAGGCTAGAAGGCTAACATGGGACAAGGTGAAGAAGAGGCTGGCCAGGCTAGCCATGGGGGAGGAGACAGGTCTGGTGGGCCTCTGTATTCACAGAAAGGGATAAGCAGTCAAACCAGGAGAGAGTTAGGTCACAGCGGACAGATGGTGTAGGACAGTTAACATGGAGACGTGAATGAGATAGCTTCAGGGCTGTCCAGCATCCTGGGAGATTACATCACTGTCTTACCTCAACTCCTGAGACCCAGGGGAGGAAAAAAACTGCAGAAGTACCAGGAAAACTAGGCTCTGTGCAGGAAGCATCTTTCCTGGGTAGGCCCTGGCTTTGGTTCCTAAGGCTAATGAGGCAGCTGAAGCAACCCCCGACCCCAGGTCACAACTATGAACAGAGTCGGAGAGCCTGGAGACTAGGGCATGGCTGATCTCAAGAGACCGCACTTAGTGTTGGCGACTGCATCCTCAGGATTGTTATAATATGCCCTCTCCTTTGCAGTTCTACTACCTGCCTTCCCGGGTCCTTGGTATTTAACATCTTAGTATAGAATCCCAAGCCCAAAGCCTGCTCAGGAGGGAGGTAGGAGAAGAGCCTAAGAAAGGGGGAGAAAGCAAAAGTCCCATGTGACAGGGAGAGCAGACACTCAGGTGAGGCGGAAACAGCTGTGGCTGTGGTGGAGACTGTAGGGAGAATAGCTAACCAGTTCCACACACAAGAGCTTGGTGCCTGGCTAAGGCTGTGGCCTTGGGTGAAGGCCTGGGCCCTGGGCCCTGGGCCCTGGGCTAGCCACTTCCTGCCCTCTCTCCCAGGAGGGTTACCCTGGTTCTTGCTCCCACCTTTGAAGGATGACTCCAAGATAGGGGCTGGCTTAGGGGCCAGGAAGAGTTTCTTGGCATGGCGGCTGAGGGCTCCACCCTGCTCTGAAGGAACGATGAGCTGCCGGGTGAAGCGGGCTCGATCTCGGATATCATAGTTCTGGTCATACTTGGCCAGACTCAGCACGTACTGGGTCAGGAGCTTGGTCTGAGGAGAGAAGAGAAGGTGACTCAGCAGCTAACAGGGGGTGGGGACCCAGGAGACTCGGAACCAGCTCTGTTCAGCCAACACATCCAAGGAGAGATCCTCTCTTGCTTATGTACGTCACCCAAGTTTCCTCCCCACCTGCCCTGGTTCCAGGCTCTACATTTCAGCTTTCTGGCTCTGACTTCTTTCCCCAACTGTCACAACTGCCTTGGGCCAACAAATGAGGTGACCCTCTCCTCCCTCTTGGTCCTGCATTCTATTCTTCCTCTCATTTCTGGTCTCTAGTGATCCAGACCAGCCAACCTCTTCACTCTGGCACAACAAGGTTATTAAAGAGCCAGAACACTGTGCTCCATCTTGTGTTTTCCAGGCTGCACCCACCCCTAGAGTATGAAGACAATAAGGGGAGAGCTAAATAAGGGGTTTTGCAACAGAACTATCAATACACAGAGCAGATCCTGAGCAGCCTCGGGGGTCTCAGAGATTCCAGTCTGTCCCCTAGAAGATTCTAACAAGATCAAAACAAAATGGTCTGCCTCTGAGATTTGCTGAGGTCATGTGGAGTCCACAGTCTGCAGCTGTATCTGAGGACCAAAAGTCTCAGATACTATCTCAATCTTGACCTAGTCCAAGCTGCCTTCACATGATGACAGTGGTGGCCGCCATCATTTATGAAGGACTTTCTGGAGCTAAGAACTGGGTCAGGCGTTCCCCACTCTCCTGTCATCTCTACAACCCTTCTGAGTGGCAGGTGCTACTGCCTCACTTCAAAGAGAAGTACCATCAGGAAGTGGCTTCTTCAAGGTTGGGGAGCCCATAGGCACGGCACCCAGGTCTGGATCAGAGGCCCATCCGTCCTCGACCCGTCATTGCCTATGCCTTTGTGTGTCTTTCCTGTGACCAAGATCAAAACCACCGAATAGCTAACCCTAGAGTATGTCCAGGCTATAGGCAACAGCAGGACAGAACCCTAGGGATGACTCTGGGATTCTGAAGATTTGTGATGATATAATATCACATCCAACCTTAGACATGACTAGTTTGCTAACCCCTGCTGGCCATCAAGTAGATATCCAGGAGGGGCAGAGATTTCCAGGTGCTGGCCCAGAATCAGAGCTGCTGTTGTGGCAGACCTGCCCCATATCACTTTAGGGACCTCTGTGTCTCCTACACTATGTCTTCCACGGACTCTGATGCCTCCCGCTCAGTCCCTTCCAGTACAGCACCATCCATGATTCCAGCCCCAGACTCTCCTAGTGCAATGAACTCTGAACACGAACACAGGATACCACTGACCATCTGACCAGCAAAAATTGGTAGACACCCTTGTCAACATGTCATTAAGATGCAGCAGCACATCTGTCCCCTCTCCTAGTTTAGGACAGCATCTTCTTCCATAGGCTGTGCAGGTGGCCGATAACAGACCGCCTCCTTCCCTTGCCTCATTCTAGAAAGCACACTTAAGGACCAGATCCATCTGTCCACAGTCCTAATCCCATGTCAACAATCAAGATAAGGGGCTGGTCCATGCAGTGCCACACTGCAAGACTGTAATAATCCACCACCTTTGCTCACTCTAAAGAACCATTCCTCACACAATGTCCAAGCTGTTCCCTAGAACCCCACCTCACCTAGCCACAATGTACTAAAATTGTAGGCTGTTATGGTTGGAGAAATGGCTCAGAGGTTAAGAGCATTGGCTGCTTTTCCAGAGGATCTGGGTTCAATTCCCAGCACCTACATGCTAGCTCACAACCATTTCTAACTCAAGTTCCAGGGGATGTGGTGCCCTCTTCTGACTTCCATGGACTCCTGCCTGTATATGGTGTGCATAAAAATATACATGCATACACATAGGCACACACATATGCACCCACACATTTTATGTGCCTATACATATATAGGCACACAACATAAATACATATATTTTTTTAGATTAGGCTATTCTAGAGAACCTATGAGCCAAGTGTTAGTTCCAAAAACTCCTATTGACCAAGGGATTGTCCAGCTGCCAGGGAAGAACACTATGGGACACTCTCAATAACCTGTGTCAACATTCACGCTAACTTGCACCCAAGCTGACTATTCAAAAAAAGTTAAAATACAATCTCTCCTTAATACTGCATAAATTATAGACTCTAGACTTTAACATCCATCCCTGCTTCCTAGTGTTTGTAGTTTGTGTAATCCCCTTGCCTTGGTGTGATCAAGGCCTGAGACTCTGGAATGTGGTAAAGGTAATGGGAGGAGAGGTCTGTCTTGCTAGTACAAAGGCTCTACAGACTTTGTCCTTCATGGCTTAGAAAAATTAAATGGCCACATATGGAAAGAACTAAAGACAGCCTCTAAAAATTGAGAGTAGTCTATAGCTGACAGCCAGCAAGAAGTCATGGCCTTGGCTCTGTAGCCACAAGCAATGTGTGAGCTGGGATGTGAACCTGACATTGTGTGAGCTGGGATGTGAACCTGTCATTGTGTGAGCTGGGATGTGAATCTGACATTGTGTGAGCTGGAAGATGAACCTGTCCTCAGCATAGCGTCCAGGTGGAAACCCAGCCTTGGCCTATACTTCCAGGACAGTCTTGCATAAGACCCAACTGAGTCATACCAGGTTCTTGCCCCATAAAAACTGAAAGAAAATATTTGTGTTATCTTAAGCCACTAAGTTGATAGTAATTTATTATGAAGCTATGGAAAGCTAAAGGATTAAAACGTGACACCTCAATGCCTGTACCTAAAGGCTCAGGGAACATCTAGAAAAGATGATGGATGGATAGAGGAATGCACACATGCACATGTAGTTCGCAGTGATGACTATTCACAGTCCCAGCATTTGGTGATCCTGCCTCCCTTGCTTGAGTCCCTGGGGCTAACACTAGCCACTGTGAATCAAAGAAGCCAGTAAAGAAGTCAATTGTCACTTGGGTGTGGTGGCTGCACTCAGGAGGCAGAGGCAGGAGGATTTCTGTGATTTTGAGACCAGCCTGGTTTACAAAGTGAGTTCCAGGACAGCTAGGACTGTTACACAGAGAAACCCTGTCTTGAAAAAACAAAACAAAACAAACAAACAAACAAAAACAAGTAGAAGAAGGAAAAAAGGAGGAAGAGAAAAAGTCAGTTGTTACCACTCTCCATGACCGTGACAACTGCCATGTGGACAGGCCCAAGCATATAAAACACAGCGGCCTCAGGACCCTGGCTCAATGCCCGGGATTCTGGGCATGTCACCCTCCCCACTCCCCACTTGAGCCTTGATCACACCCTTTGCTTGGTTTGCTTCCTTCGGGTGTTGGGAATCGAACCCAGAGGACCAGAGCTCCGTGCATGCTAAGCATGTGCTCCATCACTGAGCCTCATTTCCCCAAGTGCTCCTCCAGCCTGCTCCGTCCTCCCTGCCAAACAAGACAGCTCACACACATTTGCTTCCCCATGCTGCTCGCTCTCTCCTGGCTGATTCCCCACAACACTGATATGCATAGACCAGTACTTTGCTGACTCTACATGTAGTTACTGCCCTCCTATCTGACTCCTGACAAGAGTCCTGACACTTGGTGGCCCAGCCTACCCCAACTTGAGTCCCTGGACTCATGACAAGCACTATGAATCAAAGGAATCAGTAAAGATGCCAAGTGCTGTGATCATGAGACTGCCATAGGATATCAAAAGAGCCATCTTTCGGGCACACTGCAGTCTCAGGCTATAGCTTTACTGCAGACCTGATCCGTTCATCTAGATATTTTGCCTCAAGGATCTGCAAACCTTTTCTGTAAAGGGCTAGAGAGTTTTAGCTTTTATAGGCCATGCATACTGTTTCAAAGTAGTCAACTCTACCACTGTAGCACAAATACACCCAAATGTACTATGTAAATGAACATGCTCCCATTGAAATAGTTGTAAAAACAAGCTGCAGGTCAGGTTGCCAATGGGCAGTGTTGCTGATCTCTCCTCTTGTTTGGAATCTCTAGCTCCTTGAAAAGTTCTGCACATTCTGCCTTACTCTCAGAATTCACTAGCACCATCTCAGGGAATACTGGATAACCAAAGGCTCTAAGTCCCCTGATATTCCAGTTCCTTGAACCACATCCTTGATTATAATATCTCTCATAAACTTTTACCTTTCAAAAGGGACTGGTTGCCAACACCACCCACGCTGGCACAGAGAGGCCAGACATCACCAAGCTTTGGGAAGAAGCACAGCCCATGTCCCCTGGAATCCATGTGCTCCCGTCAAAGCCCATCATGCCAGCCCCTCCCTTAGCTCAATCAGCAGGAGCACTTCACAGCCCCTGTTCCACAGATGACAGATAAGGACTCTAACATCAAGACCTGGACACTCACAGCCTCACAAGAGACTCTCTTCAATGGTGACTCCACTAGAGTCTCAGGAATAGCAATGGACACTGGGGTGGCACTGGTCACTTGGCAAGACTAGTCACCTGTCCTAATATGCCTTTTCATAAGAGTCCATGCCCACTGGGGAGAGTCAAAAGAATGCTTCCTGGGGCAGCTCTTGGGGTCCAGAGAAAGCTGGTGGGGACGTCTCTCACTCCTTACCTGCTTGGAGTTGGTCAGGTAAAGTTTGGCTGCCAGGTTGATGACCTGCAGCTTCACAATGTCTTCCTCTGCTGTGAACGACTTGGCCATTTTTCTCAGGACATCAGGTGCAATCTTGGGCACATGCTCACAGTACTCTCCAATAAGCCAGAGGATGCTGGCTCGTGCCATGGGCACCTGTGGGTATGGCAGGCATTAGGACTAGAGGAAACAGGTTGATGGGGTGGGATGAACAGGCAATGAAGGGCTGCCATCTGTGCTGGCCTACTGTTGTATGGGTGTCTGAGGGTGGGGGCAGAGGGTAGAACAGATTCGAAGGTGGACTTTCATAAACAGCACCCCCTATTCCATATGGTTTTATTACCATGGGTTAAGCTGCCAAGCCCTAAAGTCAACCATGGGTTTCTAGATTTATTTCTGTATTGCCATGTCAGTATTCCTGAATCTCCAGTAACGGAATTAGGGATTCAGTGCAATAGAAAAACAAAGGATTACTCAATCAGCCATCCTTGGTGAGAGCTTTAGTGGAAAACAGAGTGGCACTCCCAGGCAGTAGGACTGGGACCTGTCCCTAGTGCATGAGCTGGCTTTTTGGAGCCCAGTGCCTATGGTGAGACACTTTGAACAGCCTCCGTGCAGGGAGGAGGGGCTTGGACCTGCCTCAACTGAATGTACCAGACTCTGCTGACTCCCCATGGGAGACCTTGCCTTGGAGAAGGTGGGTTGGGGTGGAAGGCTAGGGGTAGGAGGAGGGAGGACAGGGGAATCTGTGGTTGATATGTAAAATGAATAGAAAATCTCTTAATAAAAAAGAAAAGAAAAGAAAATAGAGTGGTGGTGAATGCTGAAGAGCGCTGTGAGGGAGCCCCGTAGGGACAATCTTAGACAACAAGGTCACACAGTCCAATCGTTCTCCTTCTACCTGAAGAACTTCCAATGCCCAGTTGGCAGTTGATTTGGATGAAGCTAAAGCATTTGGTTACAGGGTCTGAAAGTCATGGACAGGGCTAGAAAGACGGCTCAGAAGTTAAGAGCACTTGATGATCTTGCAGAGGACCCAAGTTCAGTTCCCAACCTGTAACTCTAGCTCCAGGGAATCTGAAGCCTCTGACCTCTGCAGACACTGGCACTCACATGCACATACTCATCACACACACACACACACACACAATTTAAAGCAAAATAAATCTTTAAAAAGAAATCATGGGGACAATGTTGGGGCAGGCTGGGAACACAGGGTTGCTCCCTCACCTGGATGTTGTCTGTGAGCTTTGCCAAGTGTTTGATGATCTCTCCATGCTGCGCGGGCTGCATCTGCAGCAGCTTCTTAATGACCACCACCGACTCTGCGACCACAAGCTCTAGGGAATGAGAATGAGAACTTGAGGCCCAGAACAGTCGGATGGCCACACCAAGGTGGACAGGCACCCCTGCAACGCCCTTGGTCGTCCTCTTCCTCAGCCCCCTGCACTTCTCAAGCAGCCCTTCAGTGACAGTAACACCTGGACGCTAACTGAAGCAGATGTACATTGTAACTAGACTCAGAAAGGGATACCCACTGGCCAGCAGGGTCAGACATGCAGGCACGCATACACCATCAAGGATGAACACTTCTCCAGGCAAACACTGACCATCACGGTTGGACAGAAGCTGCACCAAGCCATTGAGGCAGGTGTCACGGACTCGGCCTATGTTCGTTGCACATCGTCCAATGGCCTGGATCGTGGCTGCCACAAAGTCTTTGTCCATGCTGCGAATGTAGGTCTATGGGACATCACGACATAGTAACATCCAGTAAGTAGTGACCTCACAGTGAAGGGATTGAGGGTGACCTTCAAGTAAACTAAGAATGTGACCCCCCTCATTTTATAACTCATCATGTCAGAGATTAAGTCTTGGGAGACTATGGCATCTCCAAAACCACACTGAGGGAGTTCTCAGCACAAGGCCAACAGAAGGCACTGAAAGGAGGACCTAAGGCAACAGTTTCTACAGTTTGGGGCTCTTGCTGAAGCTGAGACCCATCAGGCCAATTCTCACTGGGTATAAGGACCTGCTGGGCATCTCTCCTGGGGGCTAGGGCTGGAGGCTAGCCCATGGCTTGTACCTGGAATTCCCGTAGGACAGTGGGGATGTTGGTCTCATTGGCCAGGTTGGTCAGCACTTCCAGCTGCAGGGAGAGGTAGAGAGACAGACAGTGGCCAGTGTGCCCGGCGGATTTTCTGGGCTTTTATTGTACAGACTTTAGAGACTCAGGACAGTTCTGCACATGCTTAGAGTGATGTGGAAGTGCAAGATGATAAACCTTCTTCAAAACACAAGAGGATCAATTTGCCTCCTCAGGAAAGTCCCCGACAAAGAACAGGTGAAGTAGGGTTATGTCCCCTCCTTCCTCCAGAGAAAGCTATTCCTTTAAGGATAGAAGCCAGGGATGATCTGCAAGTCTCTGAATAATATGACCACTCTTCTGCTTCCTGCCTTGGAGTCTTTGCAAGTGCTGTTTCATTTGTATGGAGCAGTTCTTCCCATTTCTGACCCTGCATTTACTTAGGTAATTCTATTCATTTACCACGTCTCAGTTCGGACTCCATCTTATCAAGGAAAGCTTCCTCGATCCAAACGATGGTGGCACTATTCTAATTTTTATTTATTTTCTGTCTATGTTGTTTTGTCTAGGCACCATGTACATGAAGTGCCTGCAGAGGCCAGAAGAGGGCACTGCAGTCGGTGAAATTGGAGTTACAGGTGGTCATGGGCCATCATGTGGGTGCTAGGAATGGAACCTTTGTCCTCTGGAAGAGCAGCCAGTGCTCTCAATAACTGAGACACCTCTCCAGCCCTGATGCCTCCTATTTATATCTCTCTGCACCTGTCTCTTTGACATATTTCATAGATGGATTTTTACAACTGTCTTGTGATTAGCTGCTTAATGCTTCTTCCTGCCCCCAACAAGACTATAAGCTCAATAAAAACACGGTCTCTGACTCATTTGCTTCACCTTGAACCCCTGGATATATACCTGTTTGTTGTTGTTTTGTTTTGAGACCGTGTCTCAAGCAGCCCAAGTTGGCCTTGACCTTGATATGTGGCCAAGAATGATCTTGAACTCTTGATCCTTTACCGGAGTGATAGGATTACAGGCATGTTCTGCCTCACCCTGTTTATGGGGTACTGGGGATCAAACCCAGGGCCTTGTGCACACTGGGCAAACGCTCTCCCCAGACCTCTTGAGTCCCAAGATCTAGTAACAGAGGAAGCAGCAGATGTGCTAGCAAGATAGGAAAGTTAGCTATGACATCACTCAGTGATGAAGCAAGAGAACGGGAAAGGGTGGAAGTGCAGCTCTCTACACTATTCCTGTTGGTGCACGCGTGCCAGAAAGTCTGAGGGGTAGGTACGTGAGAGACAGAAAACCGAGTGCCAAGACAAGCATGCCCCTTCAAACAGCGACTCTGGTGACTCCACAGTAGTAACATCACTTCCTGGAGTCTACAATTTTTTAAATATGAAATGGAAGCAAAACATACTTTGGGGGGGTGATTATAAAACTGAGTTATTCTGGGAAGCGTCTGGGGCATACCAAGCAGTTGTGTCTCAGTTTCCTCCAAGATTGAAACATTTCACCCTGCAGGAAGCTCCTTAAGCAGGAAGGTTAAACAACTCACAATAGCTTCAAGAAGATCCTGAAACTGACCAGATTCACCAGGCCCCTCCCTACCAGAGTAAACAACACAAGCTGAGAGTCCCTCTCAGTCTAAGAGAAGCCGCCAAGAGCAGAGGAGTTAAGCTGCAAAGTAGAATCTCAGCCAAGCCAAGCTGCAAAGACTCTGAGACCAGCCCAGCTGCCTGGGAGAAGCAGAAACCAGCCCAGCTGCCTGGAAGAGGTGTAGACCAGAGTCACTTAGAAAGGACACTCCAACCTGTTGACACTCCAGCCTTCAAGCTGTGCAGTGTGCTGTAGGTTTCCCAGCTTTTGTGAGCTGTCAATTATGCTAGGGTAATACAGCTGTCTTGAGTCATTTCTGTTCCTATAGGTGACCCCCTCACCCATACTCTTGTAAGTAACCCCAGTAAAACTCAGTTAGACTTCGGTGGTATCTGTGCCTTGCTTTGTTGTGGAATTCCTATCAGGGATGAGTAAAAATGTGCTGCATTTCTCCCCAGAAAAAGTTTTGTCCCAGATAAGCCAGAGGCAGTTCCCCACCACCTGGGGCAGTTCCCCTTCACCTGGGGGCAGTTCCCCACCACCTGAGCAAACGCCTGCAGCCTAGAGATGGGCTCAACTCCAGAAAGAGGCAGGCACCGTAATCCAGCCGTAATGCAGCCAGGTAATCCAGCAGGTATTCAACCAGGTGAGCAGGAATCCGAGGCCATGCACACTGTCCTGCACTCACCTTCAGGATCTTGATCTGGGTGGGATCCGTGGACCTAATGTAGAAGCTCTTCAGGTAGGGTTCAAACATACCCTGGCAAAAGAGAGCATTCCTGGGGATCTCCACCACAGCCCAAGATTTGCCCTTCCAGAGACCCCTGCCCCTCCCAGCACAGGTCCAATGTCCCTTGAGCCTCAACACGCTCATCCTTGCCCCACGTTCTCAGTCCACCTTAGGTCTGACTTATTTCTCACTGGGCACCCCACCCCCACCCCCATGGCCCCTTCAGGATCTAGACCCTGCTCCCGTTTGCGTTTGTAGTTTTGCAAACCTATAGCCTGCACACAGGGTAATTCCCCTGTCGTCCATGCTCCCACCCTCTGCCCCAACAACTCCCACAGAGCCCACGGCATCCAGAGCGGGCCTAGAACGCATGCTCACCCGGCGCTTGATGGACATGGTGGCCACATTCTGGAGCACCACGTACTGCACCTCACTGTGGAGAGGATGGGTCAGAGGGTTCAGAACCCCTCAACTGGGGGGAAGGGGCGGTGGGTGGGGGAAGGCAGTTTGGCCAAAGAGTTGGGAGGAAGGAACTGTTGGGAGGAGTGGGCTCGGGCTGCGGAGGGGGCGGGGCTTCCCGCACCTGTGGCTGCGCAGCAGGCGTACGAGCGCCTTGGCGATGACGCCCACCTCCGCCTTGGGCGCCAGGTGGAAGTAAAGCTGCGCGACGGCCATGACCACCGCGGCGCTGCGGCTCTGCAGCAAGGGCTTGGTGTTGCGCAGCAGCAGCCGGTGATCCGGGTCCATCACATAGGGCTTCCGAACAGGCAGCGCCGCGGTGGCCGCCTCCTCCGATCCAGGGCCTTTGGCCTCGTCCTCCTCGGAGCCATAGAAGGCCTTCTCAGGGTTCTCCTCCAGCAAGGACTCCTGGAAGGGACACGGCCGGCCAGGTCTGTGGGCGCCTTCCCTGGGTGACCTCCCTCCCCTCCGCCGGACTGGAGCCTCAAGCTCACGTTCTGCGTGGGGCTCAAGAACTGTGTGCGCGCATAGCGCGTGAGCATGCTGATGATCACCACCTGGCCCCACTCCTCCACATCAATGAGTAGGTTGCAGAGCTTCCGGTAGTTTTTGTGAATCAGGTCAATACGCTCCGGACAGACCTCCTCAAAGGCCATCACCACACTGCCCGCCACCAGCTGGGGAAGCAAGGCGAGAGGATGTCAATGGGAAGGGCAGAGGAACTTGAACCGGCATCTGTCTGTTCCCTTCCCACCACTTGTCCTGGCTTCCCACAATGCACCCACCGTGGTCTTGTCTGCCAAAAGCTTCTCAATGACTTCTATCAGCTGGTCCTTCTGATCGGAGTCCAAACTGAGGGAGAAACAGTTGCAGGGAAAATGTCCCTTCCTGTCCCCAGGCTCCCCAACAGCTGCCCCAGCCAGACTCACTTCGGGCACACCTGCCCACGCATCAAGAGATGGGAGCCCCCACCTTTGCCCTGTATTTGTCAGACCCCTAAACTGGTCTTAGACCAGACGAGTAGGAGCCTGCAAGACCGTGGTAAGGTCAGGGGTCAGCTGGGGGCTTAGGAACCCAGATCCCTGGAGGATAAAGGGGAAAGGTGGGGCACACACCTGTAAAGTTTGGGGATCGCATGAGCAGCTGTTTTCCGAACGTAGGGTGACATGTCTGAGGCAGCTTCCTTTATGGCTAGCATCATGATGGGCACTATGATGGGCACACGGATGCTAGAGAGGACGCGGAGGGCACTGGCACGGATCAGCTGGTTGGGATCCTAAGGGCGGAAATGAAGACAAAGGCCTGAGAGGCCACTGGCTCCCCTAATGGGAAGACCAGACACTATTCCTGGCTGCTACCTCCACCAGAACTGTTTCCCTGCCTTTGTGGCCGAGGGTAGCTTGTGTCCGGAACCCTGGTGTCCTGTAACAGTTTCCTGTGAGTTTGTAGCATTCGATCCTGCCCAGAAACTCCGCGTCTTCAAGAAGATCCTGAAACTGACCAGATTCCCTAGGCCCCTCCCTACCAGAGTAAACAACACAAGCTGAGAGTCCCTCTCAGTCTAAGAGAAGCCACCAAGAGCAGAGAAGCTAAGCTGCAAAGACTCTGAGACCAGCCCAGCTGCCTGGAAGAGGTGTAGACCAGAGTCACTTAGAATGGACTGTCCAGTCTGCAGGCTGTGCAGTGTGCTCCAGGTTCCCAGCTTTGTGAGCTGACATCCATGCTGCTGGGGTGGGCCCCGGTGATAAGCTGTCTTTTTTTTTTTTTTTTTTTTTTTATGTATACAACATATATGACAGCAGGCCAGAAGAGGGCACCAGATCTCATTACAGATGGTTGTGAGCCACCATGTGGTTGCTGGGAATTGAACTCAGGACCTCTGGAAGAGCAGTCAGTGCTCTTAACCTCTGAGCCATCTCTCCAGCCTGATAAGCTGTCTTAAGTCATTTCTGCTCCTGTAAGTAACCCCTCACCCATACTCCTGTAGGTAACCCCAGTAAAACTCACTGGTTCACCCAGTTGGACTTTGATGGTGTCTGTACTTTGGTCTGTTGTGAACTCCCTATCTGGAGTGAGCACATGTGTGTGTTGCCTCTTACCAGGAAAGGTTTTGCCAAACAACACATGGGAGCACCACCTCTTGCCTCTGGGTGCGAAACCTGACCCAGACACAAGTGTGGCAGGGAGCAGCTTTGTTTCTGAAAGTGTAGAAAACTTCAGCACTCTTTCTAAGGAGTCAGCATCTGTCTATACCTGCACTGCTGGCCAGGAAATGCAATCTGCTCTCTTCCACAGTTCATCTTGCCACACCTCTCCCCAGTGGCCTATCAAAAGTTGCCCTTCTCCTCCAATATTTAAAACCCATGTGTAGGCCTCTGTTCAGAGGGCACCCCTACACCTCTGCTAACAGCATGCACTCTCCTGCTACAATCTCAGAGTTTAGCACTATATTCCAGCTGTGGCAGTAAACCGGCGGTTCTCAACCTGTGGGTCACAATCCCTTGGGGAGTTGAATGACCCACAGGGGTCACCCATCAGATATCCTGCATAGCAGATAATATGAAGTAGCAATGTAAATAATTTTATGGTTGGAGGTCACCACAACATGAGGACCTGTGTTAAAGGGTCGCAGCATTGGGAAGGTTGAGGACCACGGCTGTAAACAGACACTAATCCTGCAGATGGTGGACAACAAGCGTGCTGGGACAATAAAGGAAGACAGATGTTTCCCTGATTTCTCTGCTAGAGGAGGAGAGCCACAAAACCAGATATGGAAATGATGGTAACCCTGGCAAAATTTTGGAATTGATTTTTAGTGGTGTGGTTTCAAAGCATTTATTTTAAAAGCAGGAGCCTGTATTTTCTTAGACAAATTGTATCACATCAGTCATTAAAATCTGACCTGCTGATGACCCCAGCTTAGACTCCTAGCAATAGTGGATATGTAGACTGAACTGGCCATCTCCTGTGACCAGATTGGTGCCTAGCCAAACTGTCATCAGAGAGGCTTCATTCAGCAACTGATGGAAACAGATGCAGACCCACAGCCAAACATTAGGTGGAGTTCTGGGGATTTCTGCAGAAGAGGGGGAGGAAGGATTACAGGAGCCAGAGAGATCAAGGACACTACAAGAAAACCCACAGAATCAACTAACCTGGGCTCATAGAGGCTCACAGAGACTGAACTGACAACCAGGGAGCCTGCTTGGGACTGACCTAGGCACTCTGCATATGTGTTACAGTTATATAGCTTGGTCTTCTTGTGGGACTCCTAACAGTGGGAGCAGGGGCTGTCTCTGACTCTTTTACAGGCTTTTGGGACCTGATTCCTCATACTGGGTCACCTTGCCCAGCCTTAATACAAGGGGAGGTGCTTAGTCTTACTGCAACTTGATATGCCATGCTTTATTGATATCCATGGGAGGCCTGCCCTTTTCTGATAGAAATGGAGGAGTGGATGTGGGAAAGGCAGGGGAGAGGTTGCGGGGAGGGAATGGGAGGAGAGGAGGGAGGGAAAACTTCGGCCAGGATGTAAAATAAAAAAATAAATAAATTTATTTAAAAAAAAAACCTGGCCTGCTTTATTTCTACCATTTTTTTCTTTTGAAAACAATCATAATAACAAAACCCATCAGTTTTCATTTGGGGAGAGGTAATTAGGCCGGTGGGTATTAGCTGTGGCTCTTGATTTCAGCAAGGCATTCTGGGAGTTTCCCATAACACTTTTGCATTGCCACCCTTGATGTAGGCCTTTGGCTTCACAGAATCACGTGAGCATTTTAGGAGCAGAATTTGGGCCTAATTTATCTCTGTGTCATCATAGCCCTTTTCACATGAAGGGTGTTAATTTTTTTTTCTCCTTGCTTTTAGGCTCTTCCAAAGTAAGACAGAAATACTGGCTGACTCTACAGTTCTCTGGGTCTGTAACCTAATAAAGCCTAGCTAGGGAAGGTTTATTAACAAAGCATTGATAACCTGGAAGCACTGTACGCCACACACTCCACACTGATGCCCTGGCTCAAATAACCTCTCGCTTTTAACACAAAGGCAGACAATTCAGAGCCTTGCACCAGGTGTGGTGGTGTATGGTGTATGGTGGTGTGTGCATGAAGTCCCAGTTACCAGAGAAGCCGAGGCAGGACTGAATGGTTGATGCCACCCTGGGCAACTTAGCAAAACTGTGTCCTAAAATTAATAAAAACAAGGGCTGAGGATGGGCCAGATATTATTGTGTACATCTATAGCCTGAACACTCAGGAGACTGAAGGAGAATTGTGAGTTACAGGCTAGCTTGTACTACATAGTAAGTTTCAGCAAGGCCCTATCTCAAAACATCAAAACGAAAAGGGTGGTGTGTGGGGTGTGTGTGTGTGTGTGTGTGTGTGTGTGTGTGTG
>CABHPH010154067.1:20520-62317 GCA_902168325.1 Peromyscus nudipes
GTGTGTGTGTGTGTGTGTGTGTGTGTGTGTGTAGCACAGTGGCAGAATGCTTGTCTAGCAAGTTTGAGGGCTTACGTTCAATCTCCGGCTCTGCACTGGATCCTGGATTAGAGATTTTGTGAAACTAATTAAATAAAACATAGTGTTTCCCAGGTGATCCCAGAGGTCACCCATAGAGACAGAATGGCAGAAGTCTAGATTATCTGTTTGCCAACCACAGGGTTGAAAGAGAAGTGTGCTGAACAGAAAAAGAAAAGAAAAACAAACAAACGGAAACATGGCTTCAGGTTAGCTGATAAAAAGAGAACTTGGGCATACACAACGGCCCAAGACAGGCCCCAAACCCAGTAATCAAAACAGGAAAACTCTGTTTATATTATGAAACCATTTACAAGACAGTATTCCATCATTTAGGAATGATGCATAACTAAGCAGCAAAGAATAAACAGACCGCCAGTGAGGTGCTCAGAGGGTTAAAGCATTTGCCACCACACCTGATTCTCTTGAGTTTGATCTCTTAAGATCCACAGGGTGGAAGGGGATCTCTGACACCCAAACGTGCCTGCACACACAAGAAGTAAATAAAGAAATATGATTTTTAAAAAGAATAAATATATACTTATGAAGTAAGGGAGATACACAGCAGGAGACTTGGGCTGTGTGCTTGTTTGGGTACAGCATGACATTAATTAGGCCTTTCATGAACATGGAATTTTCTTTTGTGGCTCTGGTGACTGAACCCAGGTGCTTGCCTATACTTAAAAGAATTTTTTAAGAATTATAGCTACAAGCTGGGTGTGGTGGCGCAGGCCTTTAATCCCAGCACTTGGGAGGCAGAGGCAGGTGGATCTCTGTGAGTTTGAGGCCAGCCTGGTCTACAGAGCGAGATCCAGGACAGCCAGAGCTGTTTCACAGAAAAACCCTGTCTTGAAAAACAAAGAACAAACAAAAAAAGAATTATAGCTACAGAAGTTTCAATAAAATATAATAGTTAAGAAACAAGCTCAAGAGCCATGTGCAATTATCTTAAGATAGGGTAAGGAATGGCTCATGGCTTTATGAAGAAGTGTGGTCCCTATTACTGGAGATGTGTCGGGAACGTTTGACAGCAAAGCTTGCTAGGCCACAGACCTCAGGACAGTTCCATTAGCTGCTTTTTTTTCTTTTTCTTTCTTTCTTTCTTTCTTTCTTTCTTTCTTTTCTTTTCTTTTCTTTTCTTTTCTTTTCTTTTTTTTTTTTTTGAGACAGGGTTTCTCTGTGTAACATTCCTGGCTATCCTGGAACTCACTCTGTATAGACCAGGCTGGCCTCGAACTCACTGAGATCTGCCTGTCTCTGCCTCCTAAGTGCTGGGATTAAAGGCATTCACCACCATCGACCGGTTTTAAAATAAGAATTTATTGAAATATAATGTCCATTTTTTAAAAACACAAAATCTAGTAATTGCATGGTTGAGACACTACAGTCCATAAGACCTGAATACTATTTGAATATTTTATAGTTTGCTGACAACTGTTCTAGAGTTTTGTTTTCTTTTTTTTTTTTAATTTTTGCATTGATTTGGACCTATGAACCCAGGTTTTCTTAAGTGGGGGGATGGGGACACAGATTGTACATAGTATAAGAAAATTCAAATTTTGTGCTACATTTTCAGAATACTTTTTATAAAATAATCTAGCCTTGTTTCAAACAAAAGATTACTTGCCAATCTGAGATGGAGCCCATAGTTTTGACTTGTAAAGCCAGTCTAGTATTTGTATGATATAAAGACAGTCAAACTGGGCTGGGTATTGGTGGTGCAAGCCTTTAATCCCAGCTCTCAGGAGGCAGAGACAGGTGGATCTCTGTGAGTTTGAGGCCAGCCTAGTCCACAGAAGGAGTTACAGGACAGCCAAGGCTACACAGAGAAACTCCATCTTGAAAAAAAAAAGAAAGAAAGAAAAGAAAAGAAAAGACACTCAAGCTATTTACTAATTAACATATATACGAGTAACCATGCTTCCTACTCGGTCTTAAGAACAGACTGTCACCCTCTCTGCCAGCCCAGCAGACTAAACCGGAGCTGAGCCCCAGAGGACAGCAGTCATTCTTAGCCTGCCCAACAACCTACAGAATTGCTGGACTATGAAAAGGATAAGTTGTACCTCTAGAACCTGCTATGGAATAATCCTCTGATACACTGTAAAGATTTGTCACTCAAATTGGTTTAATAATATGCTGATTGGCTGGTAGCCAGGCAGGAAGTATAGGCAGGGTGGCCAAACTAAGGATGATGGGAAGAAGAAGGGCAGAATCAGAGGAGGTCACCAGCAGATGCAGAAGGAACAAGATGGGCATACTGTGCTGAGAGAAGTTACCAAGCCATGTGGCAAAGCATAGAGAAGAAATATGGGTTAATTTAAATGTAAGAGTTAGCTAGTAACAAGCCTGATGCTGGCCAAGCATTTATAATTTATATTAAGTCTCCAAGTCAGTTATTTGGGAAGCAGCTGCTAGTTATTTGGGAGCAGGCAGTCAGGGCAGAAAAACACCTTCATATGGCGCCCAAACATTTGGCAAGATTTCGACATAAAACCTGAGGAAGTTTTTTTTTTTTAAAGAATTATAAATACACAAAAGAATAGAGTCAAGCATGGCTTCTTGGTAGCAGTAGGGAACTTGGTGGGAGGAGCCAGCAACCAGCATGCCATGATCTAAGTTATACAGCAGTTAAATTTGCTCATGCAGACAGAAAAGGACAACAGATATGCAATAAAAACAGATCCAGACAGAAAAAAAAAGCCTCTGATTGGGTTATAGTGTTTAAAAATATACATAGGCTTGTGAGAGAGAAAAGAAAGGGTATATACAGTCTTAGATTTAAAAAATATAGTTTTAAAATAATAAAGTTCTTAAAAAGGGAGTAAAGTAATATAAAAGAAAAAAAGCCACATAACTATGAAAAATACACAGAGAGTCTGGATCCTGTATGTTATTGTATTGTCTTTGAATGTTTTGGCTGCTAAGAGACACTGGGTTAAAGCTGCTAGATTAAACCAACTTATATCTTTTAAAAATATCTTGACTTCAAAACTTAAGTCAAAAGATGTGTTGCTTTGGGGGAAAGGTTATGCTTTAATTCCCACAGGAAATGAGAGGCTGTGGATTTATTCTGGGTTAAAGAAAATCAGGTTTGATCAAGGAAGACTCCCTGAAATCCTGACTACAGACATAAATAAACTACAACATGAAGAACTACAAGACACATGATGTATGTTTTACCTGCCCAAACAAAACATAAAAAAAATCATCTTTGGCTGACTTGTGTACAATGCACAATCTATAGTTATATTAATACAGATATGTATGTTACCTTTAAACGTTTATGTATTTTCAGAGCAAGAGAACCAGACACCAATAAAAACAGCCCAGATGATCCAGCATCCAAAACAGCTTCAAGGCTGCTGACTGAGATGATCCAGCCTCACAGAATACTCCAGCCAAGACTTAACAATTATCCTGATTTTCTTAAGGGTCCCCTAAATATGTCAGTGCCCCACAGACAACAGGAAGTAGTCTACAGAACTATAGCCACATTCCCAAAAATAGGTTATAGATGTTTATTATCATTTAAGGAGGGTTGGTTACAAGTTGTTTTTGGTAATGGTTAGGAAAAAAGATGAACAAAGGAGATTAGATTCAGGGATCTTGTTCTAAAAAGAAAAGGGGGATATAGAAATAATAGGATAAAAGGGTAGATTATTGAATGTACTTTAATCCCAAAACAACTATTAATCTTAAATATTATACATTGGTATGGATTTTGGTTTATTGATACAAACTTAAAGTTAATTTTGTTATACTTTATTTATACTCTTGTTTAAGGTATTGTTTATGCAGCTAATTAAAAATGTAGTGTATAAAAAGGAGGTCAGCCGGGCAGTGGTGGCATACGCCTTTAATCCCAGCACTCGGGAGGCAGAGGCAGGCGGATCTCTGTGAGTTCGAGGCCAGCCTGGTCTCCCAAGCGAGTTCCAGGAAAGGCGCAAAGCTACACAGGGAAACCCTGTCTCGAAAAACCAAAAAAAAAAAAAAAAAAAAAGGAGGTCACAAAATAATAGTCATTTATAGTGGTTAAATTTATAGTCATGTTAGATATGTTTTCAAGGTCATACACAGATATTTAGATATATTTAGATATGTAGATGGTCTTCAAACAATTCAAAGACCTAGAAAATATGACGTTTAATATGTTTAATAACCCAAGGTTTTTCATAACAGTGAGTCATGTCTGCTCCTGGCAGCACCAGTCTAATTCAGAGAAGATTATGAATGTTGAAGAAACTCAGTATGGAGTTTGTTTTCTTTGTGGGAAAAGAACCTGACCTCGCCTCAATTGCTGACAATATACTGTCCAAACTGAACCAGCAGGACGCAAGACAGGTGACTGCTGGATTTTGCCAAGACAAAGTAGGACAGTCCTTCAAAATTCCCTGCTTCACAGCAAAGCTCTGCCAGATATGCTAGGCTTGTAGGCCAGAACAGGATGCCCCAATTTACAGAGGAACTTCGCGTGACTGTCCAGGCAGTCAGATGTGCTTGTTATTAAGTAACATTTCATCATTCTGGGGTCTTTGATGGAGTTGAAGACTAGATAGTTATAGTTTTCTTTAGTTATGATAAAAGATAAATTAGGTACAAAACTTTGTACTCACAAAGATAAGATAGATAATAGAATATTTTCTTTAATTTTGCCAAATACAAATGGACTGGATATTGTAACTGTAATACTTACTTAATAATTGTTTCTGTTGTATACAATTTTACTACATTAAAATTAAAACCTTTTTTAATTAGACAAAAAGGGGAAATGCTGTGAAATAATCCTTTTGTACACTGTAAATATCTGTCACTCAAATAGGTTTAATAAAATACAGATTGGCCGGTAGCCAGGCGGGAAGTATACGTAGGGTAACCAAACTAAGGATGATGGGAAGGAAAAGGGCAGAGTCAGAGGAGGTCACCAGCCAGATGCAGAGGGAGCAGGAGATGAACATGCCATGTTAATGAAGGTAACACCATGTAGCAGAGCATAAATAAAGAATATGGGTTAACTTAAAATGTAAGAGTTAGCTAGTAATAAGCCTGAGCTATCAGCTGAGCATTTATAATTTATATTAAGTCTCTAAGTCAGTTATTTGGGAGTGGGCGGTCAGGTCAGGAAAACTCTTGATTACAGAACCCACCTCACAGAAATCTGAACTGAAAGTGTAGAAAGAAGGGGCACTAGAAGTCATAATCAGAGCTTTTAAAAGAAAGTCTGATATGGAGAGAGGAGGCTGTCTGCATGCTCACTGGAGGAATCTCAAACTAGCTAGCAAAGTACCAAGAAAGACTTCCACAGGAGCTCATGAATTCAAATCTAGGTCCTGTACAGAAGGGAAAAAAGGAGGAAATATTTACGGCTTAGACAGTGAGAGGGTTTATCCCCTGCTAGAGGACTTGACTCTTCCCACTGTCCCTCCATTTAGGTGATTTCAATTTCTGTCTGGCTCAGATTTCATTCTTCAGGAATAGATGTGATCTGGATATTTAAAAGGTAATTGTTTTTTAATACTCTGTGCATCTAAGACATGACACTGACCCCCTGTGCTGAACAGAAGAAAGACCAATTCTTTCCAACTCTAGAATCACCAGCTGTACAGAACATACAGAGAATGGGATGCCCAGGGTCAGTTTTGGCAGGTGTTCTTGGTCTTCTGCAGTGACCTTAGCAGCCAGCCTCCCAGTGGGAGAGCAGTTTCCTGCCTGGGAAACTTGGTTTTCTTCTCACTGGTTCTCAGCAAAACCTCTGTCCTCCCTCTCAGGTTAAAGGTAAAAAGGCCCTTCGAGTCACTGATCTCTACAGACACCAGAACCAGGAGGGCCTGTCCCTGCCACGGCTCTACTGTCCAGGGGGAGAGACTCCTATCATTCTTTCCCAAGGGACTGGCATGGGCCTGACGTGAGTCACAATTCCTTTCCTTCTATAAGTAGAGGTAAGGACTGAGAGTCTCCACTCAGAAGCTCAAATGATTCATGCCGAAGGCAGCCTACTGGTAAAGAATAAATCCATTAAAACTAGTTGAGCTGTAATCCGTACCTGAGTCAGGAGAGCTCTGGGTGGATGGATTAATGGCTTAAGAACGGTTCTGTCCCTTGTGTATGTCCCTCTCACCATGTGGCACATACCCTGTGCCAACTTGGGACTCTTTAGAGCCAAAAAGCCCTCACCAGATGTGCCCTCCTCCTGGCCTTGGGCCCTCCAGCTTCCAGGGCTTCGAGATGAATAAACCTTAATTCTTTTATTTTATGTGCACTGGTGTTTCATCTGCCTGAATGTCTGTGTGAGGGTGTTGGAGCCTCTGAACCTGACTTTTCCAACTTTTGCAAGTAGGAAGAGGTCCCCAGAGCCTAGGTGACGTTCGTGGCCTCTGCATGGGCCCACTCCTCCCCTGTAGTTCCAGTGAAGCCCGGGCCCCGTGCAGACCTCTGACCTTTAGGCCACGCTGGAAGGTAGAGATGGACAGTAGGGCTAGGTCCTGCTGCTCCTCGGCATATCGCACCAGGTACACGTAGACAAGCTTCTTCACCTAGGAGAGAGCGCGTGTCCTGGCAGGTGTCCCAGCAGCGGGTAGCACCTTCACCTCCCAGGATGCACTGTGGTTCATGGGGTCAAGGTCTTCCAGTAGGGGACAGCATCCCTGAGTGTGTCTCCAGTCCTCTACCCTGATTCACATCCGGTTCAGGGACATAAGGACAATGTCCTCTGGGTGAGGGGCAGCTTGAACAGGTCAAGTCCCCTAGGGTTGGATAGATTCCATCCTTTCCCTCAGCCCAGCCTGAGTCTAGTCCCGGGCTGGGATCGGAGGCCAGTGTCTGAACGGTGCTCACCTCTATGTTCTTACAGGCCACATTCTTCACCACGGCAGGGAACAGGTCTGAGGCATTCTTCCCCCGGGCGATCATCTGAATGTTGGGGTCAAACAGGAAAAGAAAAGGAGGGTGGGGGAGGCAGAGCACTGATTAGAGCAAAGCCTGATACACACCCAGGGTCACTGCTCTTGGACACCCAGGCCCGTCACCCACGGGAAGCCCCTCTTACCGCCACAATCCTCTTCATGGCCTCCAGCTTGAGGGAATCCTTATTGGTGTCCAACATCTCTTTCAGGTCATCATGCCTGGTGGGAGGCAGAGAAAGTCAGATGAGGAATGGAGGTGGGGCATGGATCACCGGAGTCTAGGCAGGACTCAGGCCAAGTCCAGTCCAGAGGGTCCAGAGCCAGGGGTGCGGGTGGGGAGTGGAAATGGGTAACCTACAGATTAGGCTTTCAGGAGAAACATGTGCGCCAGCCACTATTATGGGTTGGATTGTGTTCCCTGGCCAAAAGAAAGGATGTTGAAGTCCTAACCCCTAGTGCCTTAGAAATTTGGGAAACTGATTTGTCAACAATGTGGGTAGGGAAGATAGCTTTGTAGCATGAACCCTAACTGGTTTTAACAATAAAAACCCAGAGCCGGATATCGGGGTAAATGCTGAAAGATCAGAGAGACAAAGAAGCAAGCCACAGCCACCTCTCACCTCACCAATTCCTCTGCCAAAAGGGGGAGAGTTGGTGAAGTGTTTGCCTCATGAGCAGAAGGGCCTGTTCAATCTCCAGGACCCACATAAAAGCCAAGTGAAGTGGAAAGTGCTTATAATCCCAGCACTGGGGATGTGAAGACAGGAAAGTTCCGAGGGCTCACTGGGCAGCCAGTCTAGGCTAATGTGTGGGCCTCAGGTCACAGTGAGAGACCTTGTCTGAAAAAAAAAAGTCAGGTGGATGGCTCCTGAGGAATGACACCCCAGGATGATGTCTGCTTTACACACACACACACACACACACACACACACACACACACTCACGTACCGTACCCCATGCATACATCTAATGATGGAATGACAGATGTTCCTTGATTTATAATGGCATTATGTCCCCATAAACCCAGTATAAAGTGAACATATCAAGATGAAAATATAACTAATACACTTCCACTACCAAACACCACAGCAGAGTCTGGATCATCTTCAATGTTCCCAGAAGTCACTGATGGATGGGAACAACACCAAAGTATCACACTGCTCATTATTAGCCCAGGAAAGGACCAAAACTCAAGTACTTTCTGTGGAATGCACATCACTTTCACAACACCATAAACTCAAGACTCACAGGCTGGACCATCATCAAGTTAGGGACTACCTGTACTTAAGTTAAATGAAGCCACAGTTAGGTGGCTCCCTAGTCCAATATGTCTCCTGGTTTATTGTGTTAATTCAATATTAGACAGCTCTTGCTATATAGTCCAAGCTGGACTCCTAACTTAGCTTGATGATTCTCCTGCCTCAGCTCCTGGAGTGCTAAGATTACTAGCCTGCACCATCACACCCAGATCCTCTGGTGTTCCCATTCAAAGAGACGGAGTCACAAAGTAAACACTGTAAAGACACAGGACTGAAGATTTTCATCTGTAAGCCAACAAGTATCAATGATTGTCAGCAAGCCACTTGAATTTAGTTAGGATTCCCCTCTGGGTTTCTCAGGGAACAGGACCTTGCTAACTGTGGTGGTTTGAAAGAAAATGGCCCCCAAAGGGAGTGGCACTATTAGGAGGTGTGGCCTTGGAAGAAGTGTATCACTGTGGGGGCAGACTTTGAGGTCTGTTTTCTCAAGCTTCACTCAGTGTGACAGTCAGTTGACTTCTTGTTTCTTGCAAGATGTAACACTCTGAGCTCCTCCACCATGTCTGCCTGCACACTGCCAAGCTCCCCTTCATGATCATAATGGACTGACCCTCTGAAACTGTAAGCAAACCACCCTCAATTAAAGGTTTTCTTTATGAGAGAAACATGGGGGCTGGAGAGATGGCTCAGTGGCTAAGAGCACTGGCTGCTCTTCCAGAGGTCCTGAGTTCAATTCCCAGAAACCCCATGGTGGCTCACAACCATCTGTAATGAAATGTGGCGCCCTCTTCTGGCCTGCAGGCAAACATGCAGACAGAACACTATATAATAGTAAATAAATCTTTTAAAAAAAGAGAGAGAGAGAGAGAAACATGATGTCTCTTCACAGCAATAGAAACCCTGACTAAGACATTACCACGTTGCTGGGTGGAGGTGGCGAATGCCTTTAATCCCAGAACTCGGGAGGCAGAGCCAGGCGGATCTCTGTGAGTTCAAGGCCAGCCTGGGCTACAGAGTGAGATCCAGGACAGGCACCAAAACTACACTGAGAAACCCTGTCTAGAAAAACAAACAAACAAACAAACAAACAACAATAACAAAAAGACACTACCACCTTGATTTTAGACTTTGGGCCTTCTGAGCTGAAACAAAAAGTTTCTATTCTAGGGTCTGGGATGAAGCTCAGATGTTAGGGAGCTAGCTTAGCTGCACAAAGCTCTGGGCTTGATCCCCACATAAACTGGGCATGGTGGCACAGCCCAGTGCTCAGAAATAGGAGGCAGGAGGACCAGGAGACCCTGTCCCCCCAAAAGTAACCCAGCTTGTGGTTCTTTGTTACATCCACCATAGAAAACTAAGCCAGCCGTGATGGCACACACCTTTGATCCTCACTCAGGAGGCAGAGGCAGGTGGATCTCTGTGAGTTCGTGTCCAGCCATCACTACACAATGAGACCCTGTCTCAAAAAACAAACCAACAAAACAACAACAGCAAAATTCAGAGAGCCAGGGGCAAAGGAAAGGTTGGCACTAGAGAGATATGGGCTCGCTCGATGGATGGGAAGAACCAAGGGAGAGGAACTGGGTGTCAAAACACGGGTCGGAGACTGGGGAGATGTTCCACTAAAGTGCTTTCCAGGCAAGCATGAGGACCCGAGGTTCCTTCCCAGCATCCAGTAAGAGCAGGGCATGGGGGCAAGCACTTATAAGTCCACTGCTGGGGAGGCAGAAGCAGGGGGGCCTCTGGGGCTTGCTGGCCAGCCCACCTCATCAAAGCAGTGAGAGCCAGGAAGCAGGGAGAGAAGCTTTGCCTAAAACAAACAAACAAAAACAAGGTGGATGGTCCCTGAGGAAGGGCACACAGGGTAGGTCTCTGGCATCCACACACATGTGCTCACATGTGCACCTGCACAGTGCTGCCATACACACAAAAAGAAAAGAGTATGATGCTCTTTCCCCACATCAAGCATGCTTGCAGGTCTTGACCTTACAGACCAAAATGAATCCAAGAACTGGACAGCTCCCAAAGATTCCATGGATGGCCTCATTGTCCAAGGTCAGGCATGTCAGTTAGCACGGAGTGGCCATTGATGAAGCTGTAAAACACCACTGGGAGAAATAAAACATCTGGACACAGCATACAGTCCTAGGAGAGGGGCCAATGTGTCTGCTGTTGACACTGAGAAATAAGTGACCACACCATGAGAAGGAGAATCTCCTCACACGTGTCCAAGTCATAGGGAAGCTAACAGGAAAAAAAAACAAAAAACAAAAAAAAAAACAAAAAACAAAACAAACAAAAAAAAAAAAAACGAGGAGGGACAGGAGCACTAAGAAACCCACTTCCCAAGAACGTTAGGAAATGTCTCTCCTCACCTGGCCTCCATGTGCACATGTGCATGACACACACGGGCACTTTCATAAACCCAGGTAAACATACACGCACATAATGAGAAATGCCTTTTCTGAAGAGGTTTTTGACAGAAAGCAAGGTAGAAAAAGAATGCCTTCTAGAACACAGAGGCCCTTGCTAGCTGGCAGATGATGGGCAGAAGAAAGCATCCAGCCCTGCTCATGTTAATTCAAAATGCCTTTGCCTGGGTGGATGCCCCCAAGACCAGAACATTTCTGGCGCTCTCAAAGCAAAGACCATATGACAACCGCTTTGTGTCTCTCACCACTGTAATAGTAGTTATTCCTTAAGAAACAGTCCTTCCTGATGGCAGACTCCTTAAGACTCAGGAAGTATCTGAACCTTAGAAGATCAGAAAATAAGACTCATCAGGTCCCCCGCAAAGTTACCCAGTGGTTACCATCTTGTAGAGAGGAGACTCTTCCACAGGACTAGCCAGAAGTGTGCAGGGGGCTCCAGGGATCCGGCTTTTGTCAACTCTCACCCCTGCTGGAGCGGACTTTTCAGTGATAAGGCTGCCTCTGAGTCACCCATGTTCCCGTGGGTAACTGCTCACCCGTACTCCTGGAATTCTCTGGCTCACTGAGCTGGACTTAGGTAGAATTGTTTCTTTGGATTGTCTTTGGTACCACATCCGGGGTGAACCTATATCTATACATGTCACCCCAGGAAAGGTCACACAGCACTCCCAGACAGACCTGGTTTTCAGGTCCTCAGGGGTGTTGAGCTAAGTGTGGACAGAAGCACAAACTATTTGGCTGGGCATCGGCAGTACGGAGAGTCTTGGAAGTGGACAGAGATGGGGCTTTACCAGCTTACCAGCTTTCCTGATGCGTAAGTGTGCACTGCTGTACCACTCAAATATACACTCCATGTTTAACTCACATACAAGTACCACACACACGTCCACCCCTGTGGATATACCTATACCCCAGAGACAGAGAGCTATACCCCACGCACATCCCTCACAGACACAAATAACCATATACATGAAACTGCAGACACATGCCCACAAACCCCGGAGAAACACACACAAAACCATACAGCATCCTTCCACAGACACACTCTCAATGCAGAAACCCCCAGACACATTTCACCTGCACAACTATGACTATATGCCACAAGAGACCACTCCACACTCCCCCAGGCTAACCCATAGACATACACACTCCACACAGGCTCCTTACAGTCACACACCACAGCCATATCTAATACATACACAATCTTGACAAATTTGACAAATTTGTTCACTGCAGGCTCATTCACCAAAATGGCCAGGGGACTTGAAGACGGATGAGAGGATCCTCTGACCTCCTGGGGCCTAACCTGGTGGGTGGTGGGGTAGGGCAATGGCCTGCAGTGGACAGAGCAGCTCAGTCTCCTTTAACTCCCAGTCTCCCCTAGAAGCTGACTGCTTCACACCTGGGTGTCCTTGCCATGCTCCAAATGTCTCAGGACCCCGTCAAAAGCACACACCCCAGGGCATCCCACCCACAAAACTGGTAATGCATTCTAGGCTCTTGACGGAAGTGAGGGACACTGGGTATAAAACAGAGCAGGCAGAATTGATCTTCAAATGCCCACAAGCCACACTATGCCTCTGGGGTGAGGTAGCCTTTGCCCTTTCCCTCCTGGGGAGCCGGATCTCATCCCTCTTTTGTTCCCAAAGCTCCCAATGGCTTCAAGTTCCCTAGAGGCAGAGGAAGGGAGAGGTCCACAACAATGCCCTGAGGTCATGAAATATTCACCTCCCCTCAGATCCCTTTACCTTGCACTCATTCTGACCTGACCCTGACCTACTCTGGATTAGCAGACTCTCCCGATGGTGGCTAGAGCCCTCAGGTATGTCAAGCATGACACTGGGATCACACACATCCACCCACCCCTCAGTGGCCACCAGGCTCGCTCCCCAAGTTACAATCTACAGACCCAGAGAGACTGCTCAAACTTGGACAGTGTTTGTTTCTGTCCCCACACCTTATCCTGAGGCCACTCCAGCCAGGGCTGGAGGGTAGGGAGAACAGTCAAGGTGGGACCCCAAACCTTGAATGTTTTACTGTCTCCCTCTACTTAGAATTTTCTGCTAGTTAAATTCCTCATCTCCCTTAGTCATACTCTCAACCCTCAGGTGTCCTGTGACCTCTACCTGAAGCCCCTCAAGCCTGGACCCTGAATATGTGCCTAATGCTCCTCTACCTAAGGAGCTGAAACAGGGAGCTGGGATGAAAGTAGCAGCCACTCATTCCCTGACCTTCTCAGCTCCCTGGGGCAGAGGCAGGACATTCTGTACCTTAATGGCTGGCTCTGGGTCTGGCCTTGGCCAACCTCAGGACAAGGTCCTTCTATGGATGTTTCTGGAGTTGTGTCTTCCTCAGGAGCCTGCAGCCACCGAAGCTCCTCAGGCTTCAGGGCCTGGTACCATGGTGGGGGCCCACCTTCAGGACCTAGCACAGGACTGGAAGCCTCCTCCTGATCAGCCCCGCTGGCCCCTGGCCTCACTACAGTCCCTGGGAGCTGCAGGAATCGCTGCATCTGGCACCAAGTCCAGCTCCAAGAGAGTACTGAGCTGGCTAGTGAGCTGGACTGTTTGTCACTGCCCCCTGCCACCAGAAGGCCCGCCCTCAAACTCAGTAACTAGACACTGGCCAGATGGGAGGCTCTGGTTTCCTTTTCAATGCTCAGAAGCAAAGCCACAGGAGGGACAGATGGCTTGGGACAGGGACTGAGCCCATACCAGTCTCCGGGTAGGTGAGAGGGTCAGGGGAAGAATTTTTTTTTTTACTCCAAATCTTATAGCTACAACTGAACCCTAAATTTTCTCAGAACTGTGTTTCCCTCCTCCCTAGAAATCTCATACATCCCTGCTGACTCTAGCCCGGGCTTTTGATCCTCTCAATCCTTCCAAAGCCAGTTTGTGTAGTTAATCTTGACTGTCAGTTTGTAGGATACAGAATAATCTGAAAAAAAAAAAAATAGGCTTGTCTGTGAGGGAATATTTAGATTGGTCTAAGAGAAGTGGGAAGACCCACCCTGAGTGTAAGCAACAACACCCTGTGCTCTGGGCACCCTGTCTGAATAAAAAGGAGAAAGTGGGGGCTGTAAAGATGGCTCAGTGGTTAAGAGTTCCGGCTGTTCTACCAGAGGACCCAGGTTTGATTCTCAGCACCCATATGGCAGCTCACAACTGTCTGTAACTCCAGTTCCAGGATATCAGACAATCTCTTCTGGCCTCCACAGGCACCAGGCACATGTGTGGTTCACAGACATGCATGTGAAACACCAATACACTTAAAATAAAAATAATAAATTAAAAAAATTACACACACACACAGAGAGAGAGAGAGAGAGAGAGAGAGAGAGAGAGAGAGAGAGAGAGAGATGAAGCACCAGCATTTATCTTCTTGACTTCATGGCTGACTGTGTCCAGCCTCAGACTCTTGCTATCACATTTCCCCAACATATATTCTCAATCTATGAGTTAAAATAAACCCTTGCTTAAATTGCTTTTATCAGATATTGGATCAAAGCAATACCAAAGTAAGCCCTTGTGTCCCCTGTCTCCCCTAGTCTAGGTCAGGACAAGTTAAACATCTTTGCTGAGAGCTTCTTTGCACCTAAGAAATTCTTACATGACCCTGTATGCAGATATATAAGACAGGCAGACAAATCAAGCATTACTGGCAATAAATCCAAAAGAAATTTATTTTAAAACAATTCTGTGGGGCTGGAGAGATGACTCAGCAATTAAGAGTGCTTGCACAAAAGACTAGAGTTCAGATCCCAGCACCCACGTAAAAGCCAAACATGGTCCTGTTCACACCTCTAACCCAGCACTGAGAGAGCAGATGCTCCTAGATGAAACCTGTGAGCTCCAGGTTCAGTGAGAGACCCTGCACCAAAGGAACAAGGCAGACATTAACAAAGGAGGTTATCTTCCTATAGTTTGGTGTCATGCTCACCCACACATACATGTACACATATACCACACACATACATACACACACTCACACATGCATATAAAAATAACAAGATAACAAAATCAGTTATTTAGCACACATAATTTTACCATTCAGAACTAAAGTAAATTTGCATACCAATGAGATGGATGCGCTTGTTTGTATAACACAACAATCGGAAGATACACTAATTTGATACATACTGAAGAATGATGGTAAGACAATGTGAAAAGTCCCTGTCTCAATAATTAAACCATTATGCTTCTGTAAGAGCAGAAGACTGTGTATGTACAGTTGAAAGTGCTGTGAGTCATGGCCTATCAGTCTCCAGGGAGAGTCTCCAGTGTGTACCTAGGTGTCTCAGGCAGGGTCAATGTCTGGTGTGATCCAATCACAGTTGTAGAGTGCGAATGTTATATGTTTAGAATCAGAGTTGCAGTAAAGTCACAGTAGGCAGCACAGGTCAGAGACTCCCAAGTCCCACTATATGTGTGATTTTTGAATTAATTGTAAAATTTTGTGTGTTCGGAATTCTTTACTGTTGGCAAACTTTTTGTGAATGCTCATTCAGTTAGCAGACCCAGTTGGGACCCTCAGTTTAAACAGATTTGTTCTAGGCCAGCCTCATGCCCAGCCATTCAACTCCAACTACCATCTCCTTCCCTTATTTCTTGCTCAACCCAGGTCACTTTCTTTTTTTTTTTTTAAAGATTTATTTATTTTTTATTTCATGCTTGTGAGTGTTTTGCCTGCCTGCATGCATGTGTATCATATGCATGTTTGCTTGGTGTCCAAGGAGGTCAGAAGTGGGCATCAGACCCCCTGGAGCTGGAGTTGTAGATAGTCACATGAGCCAACATGTGGGCGCTGGAATCCAACCTGGGTCCTCTGAAAGAGCAACAGGTGCTTTTAACCACTGAGCCATCTCCCTAGGCCCTGAACCAGCTCACTTTCACTTTCTTCAGTCCAGCCTGAGATTCTTCCAATTCACAAATCTGGTGGCAGCCCCTGCTTAGAATCCTTATTCATTCTAGTGACTTGCAGTGATTCAAGCCACACTGTGTTGACATCAGAAGAATCTACATATTTTGTTTTCTTTAGTCTTCTGGGATGTAGTAAATGCAAACGAAACATGCTTGTTTATTTGTTTGTTTGTTTGTAGCCCTGGGTGTCCTAGAACTTGCTATGTAGACCAGGCTGGTCTTGAACTCAAAGAGGTCTGCTTGTCACTAACTCCTGAGGGCTGAGGTTAAGGTGAGCACTATCACCCCGCTGTACCATCTTTTCTATCAATGGGAGTTTTTACTAAAATGTTACATAGAGAGAGAGCACAGGCTTCCTCTCCTTTGTCTCAGGTTTCCTCTTCTCAGCATAGGCCTGCCAGCCCAGGGAGCTGGGAATTCTGCACAGGCTCATAGCCTAACCTTTGTCTAAGATCAAAGTATGGGCTCAAAGCTGCATGCTGAGCTGGGTGGTGGTGGCACACAGCTTTAACCCCAGCACTCCAGAGGTAGAGGCAGAGGCACAGGGATCTGAGTTTGAGGCCAGAGTGTTCTACAGAGTGAGTTTCCAGTACTGCCAAGGCTTCACAGAAAGCCTGTCTTAAACAGAAACAAACAAACAAAAATCAAAACAACAATCACAAACCCCCCTAAAACAAAAAAAAGCTGCACCCTGTTCTCAAAAAATTACAATTTGCTTGTCTATTACACTGCTTTTAAGCGTTTGTTGTTATTAGCAGCCAACTATGTGAGACCTAACACTGGCCATCCAGAGTGAGGAGCAGGATCACCTTTGCATCAATAATAAAAATCCACGGGGACTCCCACTAGGTGGGCCTGCCTACTTGAATCCCCCTTATGCAGAAGTAAATTTGCCTGCCCCTAGTGCTTTGGATTGTGTGGGCTTTTCCTTGAGACCCCAGACCCATTTCTTTTTCTTTTCTTCTTTTTTTTAAAAAATTTTATTTTATTTGCATGTACGTCTGTGTGAGAGTGTCAGATCTTGGAGTTATAGATGGTTATTAGCTGTTATGTGGGTGCTGGGAATTGAACCGAGGTCTTCTGGAAGAACAGGCAGGGCTGAGCCATCACTCCAGCCCAGACCCATTTCTAAAATGTGAGTACTTTCCTCCCTAAAACGGAACACACCTCCCACTCCCCTCCTGCCCCTAAAAGCTGAATTGTCATGCTGCATTCTTGCTCCCTGTTAGAGCAATCTGCGGTCTCCTGTTCACTGCTGTATTACATGGCTAGCAGGTCTATGCGGTAGGCCTTTAATAAATGATTGCCATTGAATTTATGAACAAAGAAATGAAAGAGTCAAAGGAAAGGGGCTGAACCGTAGTCCAGCCAAGTAGGACTGAATCAGCGCGATGGGAGTTGGGGGTGAAGAGGAGTGAGAATGAGGTGGGAGATGCAGAAATGAATTTGTAGGAGGAGCCAGTTTCTCAGTCTACATCCTGGGCGGGCTTCCTAGAGTGGTCCAGACTCACTCCAGGTTCACGGACTCAGATCCCCCCCCCCCCCCCCCCCCCCCCGACGGTGTTGGGTTTAGGGGTTTTGTTTTGGTTTCTCTTTGAGCCAACCCACCTAGCCAATAAAAGGTTGCAAAGAGATACACCACAGGCCGGCAGCTGTTCCTGGAGAATCCTGCCTGGCTGGCCCCTCCCCCACTAGCCGCCGGTCCCCTCGGTTGCCTAGGGCGAGGTGGCAGGGCTGCGGGAACCCCGCAGAGCCTGTCCAGCAAGCCCGCGGCCTCCGGGGCGCTGTCCATGGTACCCCAGTGTCAGCCGCGTCCGGCCTGCGCTTCGCTAGCTCACCGCTTATAGTCGGAGGAGAAGATCCCACCGCTCGCCGGGTCGTGGCCATATTCCGGCTCTCCGGAGCCGGCTGAGCCGCCCTTGTCTTCGCTGTAGGCCGGGGCGGCCGACATGGCTCTGCGATGCCGGGTGGCTGAGCGGCTCGGCTGGGCTAGGGCCGAGGCAGGGGGCGCACGCCTAGCTCTGCAGAGATGCAAGCTGCGCCGCAGAGGCTGCGCGCGGATTCAGCAATCAGGGCCGCGCGCTGAGATTCTTAAAGGCACCAGCACCACCCGCGGAGTGCAGGGGTTGCGGTGAGCGGACAGGGGCAGAAGGAACAGTGCCCGCCCCGCCTCAATCCCTCAGAACCCCCTGACACCCATGCCTCTGCACTTAAAGCCACGGCGAGCTACACTTGGAACAGTGAACCAGGCTGCTGGGCTGATGAGGGTACAGCCTTTGGAGGGATGCAGACCTCCTGTCACCACCCCATCACCTGACCTCCAGGGGTCCGCCCACCCACCCAGTGAAGAAAGGGGGATACACCGAAAGAAGGCCATACCCGCAGGCGCCGGTAGAACACCGGACTTGGAGATTGAGGGATAGTACCTTTCCAACCTCCTTTTTCACACAGTCTAAATCCCTCTGGGGGCAACCTGCTTACTAAGTGGGAAGCATAGCAGTTTCCTGGAAGAAGTGGAATGTCAGGGCAGCCTGACCCAGGAAGCAAGCACTAGTGCATTCTGGGAGCAGAGCGGTTCCAGGGGGAGTAGAGAGCACATCTAACATCCCAAGCAAGTTTTAGAAAATACTTTAATGATCCTTTCTGAAGCCTCTTCTGGCCCACTCAGGAGGGCCTAAGGTCACATTAATCCGTGGATAAGTCCATTTCCATTGACATCTAGGAGGGAAGGGAGAAGTAACAGGTTGAGTTAGGGTCTGGTGTAATCACCAGGTCTCAGGGACTTGGTGACTATTGGACCTTAGCTCCCAAGACCCAAGAGAGGGAGGGATGGAGGGAGAGAAGGAGTGAGGGAGGAGGGGAGAGAGGGAGGGAGGGAGAGAAAGCCCTAAACTATGCTGATGTGTGGGTTATATCTCTTTGGGCTAGAGTTTGGGGCATGGGGTTGAGTGGTTGGACTCCTGGCAAGGCTTGGAGAATGGAAGAGTTCCCAAGGGCTGTCTTCATTGGTAGAACCTAGGATCCCCAAGTGTCCGAGATCAGAACTGATGGGCTGGTTGGAAATGGGTAGAACTCAGAAAGGTGGACTTTTGGTGGATAGAAAGTGAAGGGCTCTAGTAGGCAGGATCTTGGCAAAGGAGGCTCTGGTAGGTCTTGCCCCCCATTCCCTCTGCGTTACTAAACTGTTAGATTGCATTCCTAAAGCTAGCCACCAAGGTCGATTCCCTTATTTGGCCACTTCCTCCTCCTGAGGCTGACCACCAAGGTCCAGCTATCAAAGTATTGAAGTCCAGCAATCAAAAGCCCCGTTTGTCTACACTAATGAACATGCCCAACCAAAACATACCACCTCATCTTAACATTAGGGTTACCCTTTTCCCTTTATAAACTACCATTTGCCTGTGGGCTACATGTGCCTCCATTTTATCCAAAGGCAGTCCTTTGTTCCTCTGGGGAAAATCTCTCTTCCCCTTCTCCATTGCCCCCTTTCTCCCCTCTCCCTTGCCTCCTATCCTCTGCCTTTGTCCCTCTGGGGCAAAGAATTCTCCTGTGTGCTGAGAGCTTGGTCTTGGTGTGTCTTTCAGGAAGTTCTATTGAAGGGAAAAGAATGTTGGGTTTGGCCCAGCACCTGGGTAGGAGATTGGTAGTATTCAGTGAATATGTCTGGCCAGGATGTAAGAACTGGGGCTTGAGGCCTGCCTGACAAGGGCTCAGAGGGTTTCATAGTGTGTGACTTCAACGAATAGGCACACCAATTTGTTTCTGGGGACTTCACAACTGCCAGAGTAAAGACCTTAGAGGAACCTGGTCTGAGTGTAGGGGAGGGGAACGTCTGAATTTTGCTGGAGCAGGTTGACTAGGTGCATTTGTTAGCAAACTCAGGGGCTGGGGTGGGGATATGTACGGCTGGAGGAGAGGTGCTTACTGAGTCCATGCCCAACAGCTTCAGTGCAAAATGCACGCAGTTGCTGCTAGTGGGATTATAGGGAGGAGGGTCGCTGTTCATAGCTTCTTGCACGCGGCGCTCCAGCACTTTAGGGTCAATGCCACCGCGTCTGCGAAGCACAAGCGAGAGCTCTCGGGAGCGCTGCAGCGCGCGGTGACCCTGTTTGCACACCACACCTTCGCAGTAACCCAGAAGGGTTTGTAATCCACCACTGCCAGAGGTCCTGCCTGCAGAGGGAGCAGACCCAGTGCAAATCAGAACTAGCATTTCCTCAAACCCAAGTCCCACACCCAGGCTGCCCCTCCCCCTTTCAGAGACCTACACTTTCATCCCAGTGCAGCCCTCTCATGGCTGGTCCAATATGTTTTCACTCACCCTCAAAGTGTATGATCTCTCCGTGGCCACAGTAAACACCCACGTGGGCCCCGCACCACTGTGCCCTAGGAGACCGCAACTTGAACAGGAAGAGGTCTCCAGGCTGAGGCTCGTCTTTGTCTAAGTCCACCTCCTGGAAGTGCTGACCCATGAACGCCTCCGAGAAGAAGAACTTGATGGTGCTGGATGCCCTTACTAGGGTCTAAGAGCAGAAACGTGGAGACTGCAGGGTAGTACATGCACAGGTGTAGCTGGGTCATTCTGCTAATCACACATGGTAGACCTGGCTTGGGGTAGGGCCCTAAGCAGGTCTTCACTGCTTTACACCTGCCTCCCTGTCCTTAAGGGCTCCAGAGCACTGAAAACCACAGATGGACCCTGCCCTGAGCCACCCTTAAGGACCCCTTATTATCCAGCAATTGGGACTCCCTCACCACCCACAGTTATCCACTTATTCCCAAATCCTGCCACGCCTTTCTCCTTCCTCTCCCAGCTCCTGGATCTCCTTCCTCATCTTCCATCTTGTCATTCCTACAAGCAACACTGGGTTCCGGGTGTCAGCAGGTACCTGGGTTGAGATGTAGGCCTAAAGAAACAGGAAGATGTCAGTGAAATCTGGACCATGGTAGATAACTCCCAAATCCAATAACCTCAGTAGCAAATGTGCATTCTTTCACTCCCTGCTACAATTCTCAAGATAGGTATAGTATCTTTATTTTCAGGAGGAAATTGAGGAACGTCAAATCTCACTACAGGACACACAACTAATCTGTGTCCACAAGACCATCCTGCGTCCCATAAATAAATACCATGGCGTGTTTTTGTTTTTTTTATAGAAGGAACTGAGATATCTAGTTTAGTTTCTCATCTTTACTGCAAACAGAGGGCTCTGAAAACTTGGAAGGATGATTTCACTGCCCTGGTTATACCTGAGCTGTGGTTTCAGGGAGGAGAGAGAGAGAGAGAGAGAGAGAGAGAGAGAGAGAGAGAGAGAGAGAGAGAAGGATTATTAGGGCACTGCTAAAGTACTGGGAGCAACAAGTGACCCCTCAGCCCAGGACTCGGGGCATCTTTGTGTCCTTATGCCCTTTGATCAGGGGTCATACCCTCTACCACCCACCCAACAGGGAAAGCACCTTACTCCTGGCTTCCCTCTCACCCCATGCCCACTGGGTCAAGCAGAAGTCACAGCTACGGAAGACAGTGGACTGTCCTGGCCCCTGTTGAGACAGCTGCCACCCTGCCTGGGGAGGGGACGAGATGAGCCAAGGACTTCTGCTCCATTTACCTCGGATCTGAAGCTCATCTAGGGAGAGAAAACAGACATTACCACCGGCTACTTCCCGTGTCCTCCATGTTCCGGCCGCTCAATATCTGTGTGCTGTGCCTGAGTCTGCACTAGATGCTGATGACAGGTTGAGAGACCTATGTCACCTCTCCATATGTGACATCAAAAAGTCCCTTCTCTCTCTCCCTCAACTTCCTCATCTGTAAAGTGGGGACAGTGAGGTTGGCAAGCTGGGCATCACCTGACCATTGGGAAACACTGAGAGGTCTTTGTGATCCGTACAAGGCCAGAGGGCAGGGTTTGTTTATCTAAGATCTAGTTGGCTCCTGAACTGGCACATTTGCCTGAGCATGCACATTTGGCCACCAAGTGAGGGCTGGGGAGAATATCGCTTTCTCAGCTCAGAGGAGAAGAACAATGTGTCCCAAAGGCTGGTGGCCTCCCTGTGACCCCTGCCTCACAGATCAAAAGGAATCACTCAACTGGAAAGCCTAGACTCTCCCTCAAATTTCCCACTGGGTCAGAGAGGCACTCTGGCGACCATCAGCTGGGCCTCTGCTTCTTCAAACAGGGTTCCAGGTCAGGTCCATGGCTGGTGTTCCACCCATAATGGAAAATAATACTCATTGCCAAAAGGTATGTGAAGGCCCCAGTTAGCTCTAACAACAATGGCATGTACAGCCCACTGTCATTGTCATTTGGAAAAATGGGGCTTGGGGAGGTTGGGAAGGTTACATCTAAAACGTGGTAGAACCAGTGTTCCAACTGAGGTGATCTGACTTAACCAGGGTATGGGACTGCCTCTGGAATGCTGGGATCTTTTGCATTGTATATGGACCCCCACCACCAGGAAGTATTGACCCCTGTTTTCTTCCTGACTAGAGAAGCAGTTACCCTTGCATTTAGCATTCATTCATTTAGTTATATTAAAAGGAGAAAGAGCAACACCCTGGAACCATCAGAGCCTGGGAGACAAGTTTCCCAATTCCACGGCACAGGGCCTGACAACACTGTCCACCATGTTGGGGATCCTGGCTTGGAGGCTGAGCCCTTCCCCTCTCTGGCTATCAGAAACAGATCAGTGGTAGGGCATCCCTGTGACTGGCTTTGGGGTCACTGCTCCCAGCCAGGTACCTACAGCTAAAACAGTCAGAGTGGCAGCCCACCTCTTCTGACCATCCTTCCCTTTCCAGACCCTCATGTCACTGGGATCCCGCCCGAATCTGAGCCCATAATGTGAGTCACATACCTTGTAGTCACCACACTTCACTCCTTGTGAGACGTTTGTCTTCTGTGACCAGACCAAAGAGGACAAGTTGGCCATGGATCTGGCAGATAAAGGGGCTAACCAGGAAGTTCTGGGGCAGATTCTGAGCACCAGTGTCCTAGCCAATCTGAGTGAGGCAGCAGCACCTCTGCTATGACCCTGGGGCAGGCAAGGAGCCAGAGCCTGAGGGCTGGGGTCCAGGTAGCCAATGGTGCCTCCTTCACTCCTCCCTCCTTTCCACATCTGAGATCTGACATCCTGTGACTGCATTCTCCCCAGCACCATTTCCTCACTCTTCAGTGGCCTCAGGGTACTCAACTCTTCGTCTCCACCCTGCCTTGGTCAGAGAACAACAGCTAGCCTTCAGTCCCCATGAATTTGTTGAGGTTTGCTCCATGTCTGTTCTAGTGAACAGGTTTTGCATCCTTACAAGTGTAGTTTTGCAGGTTCGGGTGTCGTGTTCTGTAAGCAAACGCTAGGTCAAGGTGGTTGACAATATTGTTCATCACCTCTGACTATATTAACTTTATTTTCTATACTGTGTTCTGTCAGTTAAGAGGGATGGTAAGATTTCCTGCTATGTACAGGTGCAGAATTCTTTCCCTTTCATTCTCGTATACTCTGCTCTGTGGAGTGGGAAACTCTCATTACATGTAGAAACACTTTATGATTGCTACATCTTTGGATGAACTGACATTTATCATTATGAATGTCCCCCTCTACCTCTGCTAATGCTTGAGTTGAAGTCTTTACCTAATGCTATGCTTGCTAATTGCCTCTGTGTCTTTAATCACTCATCTGCTTTCCTTTTCCCATTGACCTGTAATCTGTTTGTGTCTTTACATTTATTTTTGATTTTGAGATGGGAATCTCACTTGTTGCTCAGGCTGGTCTCAACCATAGGCCCCAGGGATCTTCTCATCTCAGCCTGGTGAGTATCAGAGACCTTGGATGCACAACATGTGCTTGGCTCTACGTCACTGTACTTAAAATACATACATAATAGAATATAATTGGGTCTTCCTTTTCACTCCATAGATAATTAATGTGGTCATTGATATGGTTATCATATCAACTTTGGTCTACCATTATTTATCTGTTTTTCACTTCTCTCTGTGTGCCTCTCTCTGTCTTTCTGTCTGTCTCTCTCTCTGTGTGTGTGTGTGTGTGTGTGTGTGTGTGTATGTGTGTGTTCTTTTGTTCTCCCTTTCTTGTCTTCTTCCGAATATTTAAATTTTTTTAGTAATTCATGTTAAAATGGCTGAAGTAGGAGGATTTGGACGTTTGAGAGCAGCCTGGGCTACTCTTGCCTGGGTTATATAACCTGTGTCATATAGTTATCTATTTTAGTTTTCTGTTGGCATTAACTCCAGTTCTCTGTCTTATATATTAAGTCTCTTTAGAGATTACAATATAACTAGTTTTCAGGCTGGCCAGTTGACTTAATTGATTAGAGCATGGTGCTAATTAATAACCACTTTACACAAACTACTGAATTATAGAGCTTACAACTGCACAGTCAATGTAGAAATCATCAGTACTGTAGGTCTGGTACCACCATCCCTAGTTGCTTTTTATATTGTTATGTCTGTCATATATACACTATACACCCCACAGGACAATTTTATAAATTTTGATTTAAATCGGTGTGTATTTTAAGAGAAAATAAAGATGCCCCTTTTAATTATACTCAGGAAGGTCTAAGTGTTTCTCTAATACTATTCCCCTTTAGACAGATGAAATTCCTCAGCATTTCTTGTGTGGCAGCCACTGTGAACCCTTTTAGTTTTATTTGAAAACAACATCTTTGATTTTATTCATCCTATTGGACACAGAATTGTAGCGGGCTGGCTCATGGTGCCACTGCCTCCATCATCTTGACAGGAAACGTCTTTCATTATTATTTCTTACTGGCTACCTTATACTGTAAACTCTTATTTTAGGATTTTTAAGTTGGTCAGGTGACAGTTTCCCAGGAAAAGCTTCTTCCATTTTTCTGTTAAAAAGTCTTTTTCAGATGTACAGATAGAAAAGTGTGAATGATGTGACCACATGATCGGGTTTCTGACCAATTTCTGAATGTCTGAGATTATGCCTTCTGTGTGTCTTGGAAAACAACAACAACAACCATGTGACCTCATGGCAGGTGCCAACTTGACGAAGGTCAAAGATAAACAGGTCATATGACTTCATAGTCATCTTTCTTGAGGGTGATCAAAAGGGCAGTCACCATCTTGACTAAGGTTTACTAAAGGTAAAAACCTCTCTGTTCATTTTATTCGATAGATTCCTGTCCTGTCCTAAAAACTAGGTTTATAAAAGATAGGATTTAAAACAGTACTGGTTTTGATAATTGGTTTCAGAAGTACTAAATTGTTTACAATGTTAAAACTTGGTTTTGCCTTATTATACCTTAGAGACTGAGATATTCCTATTTTATGATTCCTAAAAAGTTTTATAAAGGGTCTCTCCTTATCTAAGGTCTATTCAGGGTAACAAAGACCAAATTTAAGAATATATGCCTAATCTTCTCACTTTTACTAACAATAGTAAGCTGTAGCTCATTTGGAAAACTGTATGTCCAGATTTAACATATATGCTTTCAAAGTTAAGCCTAAATACCATTTGATGCTGTTTCCCGACCTCATTGTGACGCAGCCTGCCACGTTTTACCAAGGTTTATTAAGGTTAAAGTCCTCTCTGTTTATTTTATCTCCTTCTATATTTGATTCAACTCTGGTTTATAATATACTCTATATGACAATAAAAATTAGAAAGATCTGTTCAGATCAACAAAACCTAACAGGTATTTACACCTGGTTTATAATATACTGTATATGACAATAAAAATTAGAAAGATCTTTTCAGATTAACAAAACCTAACTTAGGTATTTATACCTATGTCTTTGCCAAGTGTTCAACACCAAGCTTCTAGAGAATTTAAATAAATGGTGGCATACTTTTCTTGTTTTTTGTTTTGTTTTGTTTTGTTTGTTTGGTTTTTTGAGACAAGGTTTCTCTGTGTAGCTTTGGAGCCTGTTCTGGATCTCACTTTGTAGACCAGGCTGGCCTCGAACTCACAGAGATCCGCTTGGCTCTGCCTCCCAAGTGCCGACATTAAAGGCATGCGCCACCTCCTGGCTTGACAGGTGGCATAAGTTTGATAAATAAGATATTTGATAAACAAGATATACATTCTATAATAGAATTTCTGGTCCCCCAAGAGGGTCCTTTTCTCAGAGTTGGGCCACAACCCAACTCCCAAGTCCCCTTTCCTCCTGGTCCCATTTGGCCCTGGGATCCTTCCCCTGTCACTGTCCCTTGCCTTCTCAGGGGACAGCCTTACCAGTTTGATACAAACGTGTCCTGTTTTTAACCACATAATGGTTATTTTGGTTTCTTTATTCAAAATCCTATTTTAAGGCTAAACCTGACAGAAACGGAATGCAAGTCCTAGTCTAATGAAAGCTGCTAACACTGAAGACTGTAAGGGAACGTAAGTTGATAGTGACTCATTCATATCTAATAGACAGTCCTCAAATGCTCAGAAATCTGCAGAATGTGGCATTTAAAATGTTGAATTAAAAAGCTTTTCATGATAGAGAGACATGCCAAATTCTGGTAACACCCCTATTTCCTCCAAAGAAGATGGATGGGCACCGAAGAACTTCCATCCCAACTTGCTCCAAGAGTGGCAATGCCAGCCCCTGAGCAAAACTGCCTTTTGCCTCGACTGCTGCCAGAGCCTTCTTCAAACCATGGACAACAGCACTCTGGGGAATCCATTGCCTCACTTTTACCTATACAAGGTAGGCTGGCCCTCCCCACAAATTCCTACCACACAGCTGTTGGACCTTCTGAGGCCTGGCAGGCCTAGACCTGGCAGCCGAATTCTGATGTTTTTGCCCTGAGACCTCTGAACTCAACAACCATGGAGGACCCTGGGGTGGCTGTCTAGGTTGCCAGCAAGTAAGTCTCTGTCACTTTCAATCTCTAACTCAGGTAAAATTTGTCCTTCTCAGATCTCTGATGTTGTTTGAAGACCAGGCTTTGTCAGTTCAACAGCAGCAACCAAGGCTTCAGCTGCTTTCTCAGTTCTCTGTGTAAAACCCACAGGCCTCACTCTCTTAGAGCTAATACTAAGTCTAGACACAGTGCACCTTGCTACCAGACTCAAAAGAGAGATGAACTCATCTGTATCTCCTCGTAAATTGAATTAAAAGATGGTCCTCTAAGGTTTGTTTATGTAAAGATAGGAAAGCTGTCTCTCTCCTGCTCACTTACTTGTCCTTCTCAGATCTGATGATATTTGATGACCAGGGTATTGATAGATTTGCCAGTTAGTGGCTCTCCCCCACACATTAGAGAGGGTATGGAAGCCTCCCAGCCCTTTGCTATGACGCCAAGATATAAACCTGTTCCAGCTGTTTTACAGACACCTACATGTTTCAACACAGGTCCACCCCTCCTGCCAGCTTCGTGCCAAGGCTGATCCACGGGGATCCTCCAGATATGCCAGCCCCTGTACCAGCTCTGAGGATGCAAATATTGGCAGGTTAACTCTGCCTACATGCCCACTCATAAAAACTCCATTATCTCCTAACTTGTTGACTTTGTTACAGGATGGCTCGGGTCATTTCCCACTTCCAGAGAAACAGCAGATGTGATGGCTCAGGTACTCCTGGAACACATCATCCCTCTATTTGGCATGCTATTCCCCCAAGCTCCTGGGATTTCACTGCTAGTACCACCTCTCCAGGTTCAAGTGGGCACCTACCAGCATCTGGAACCTGGTTTTCCAAGATGTCCTAATGAATAGCATATCTGCTCTCGTGTCTCACTCATTCACCCTTGCCTTCTCCATTCCATTCTTTCTGACTGTTATCATTCTTCCCATGGCTATCTCTGCTCATGGGACCAATGATAACAATCTATTTTTTTCTCCTAGCAACCTGCCTTCTCAGCTCCTTCAAGGAACAAATGCCTGAGGTCTCCAAGATTACAGCTAACTGAATGGTCCTTTTGTGCCCAGGTCGCAATACCCCCAAGCAAGACCACCACAGAGCCAATATCTGATGCACACAGGGGTTTGTTAATAACAAAGCAAGCCCAAGGGCTTGGTCCGCATTCCAAACACTGGACACAGCGGGTAGAGGAGGATGGCCCCCAGCACTCACTTGAAGGGGTTTATATAGGAAAGGTTTACATGCAGAGAGTTACCTATCTTGGGATTGGACAAGGGGGTTAGGGGGTGAGGTAGTTCTTTGAAGTTACTGGCTGAACTATAAGCATGAGGTTACTGATGGCTAACAGGATTCAGGGTATCTACAAAGACATACATTTTTTACTCCCTATGTCCTGCTTTTGCTGAACCCAGGATATACACATTCAGATTTATTGTTCCAGTCCTATTTTCCTGTAAGTGCAATTTCTGGTCAGTTGAGTCCATTACTCCCCATATCCTGTTTTACCAAGTCCAGGATATATAGAGTCATTGTTCCAGCCTTATCTTCCCATGAGTTCAACTTCTGGTCAGTTCTAAAACTGCTGGGCAGCAAATACCTTTGGTGGGGGGAGCATCTCTCAAGATGGCTGCTGATTTTTCCCTTTCAGTCCTTCACTCACACCTCCTGCTGTGCACGACCCTGACTTCCAACGTCCCCCAAAGATGACCGATGCCCCAAGTCATCAGGAAGCAGTTTTGAGATTTCCATGCCCCCCTTCCTGCCCTGCTTGCCATCCATAACTCACTCTTTTTATAATGATCAAAAGGGAGGCATGTTAGCATTCAAACCCACCCCTTGAGGACCTGGCCAATGTGCAGGCAATACCTTGGCCTGCTCAGGGTCCTGATAGCATAATGCGCTCATTAATAGGTAATCCGTGCTGGTTACCAGAGGAAAAGTCAGGAGCCATGGCCACACTACCAGAGTTACAGAGAGTTGTATTAGAAGGAAGGAGGGGATAGGAGGGAGGAGAGCCAGGCCTGGGGGGAGGGAGAGATGGCGGGAGCAGAGCAGAGCAGGGTACAGAGAGAGCAGAGAGGGAACAGAGAGAAAGAGTGGGGTCCACGTCCAGCTTTTTTAAGGCACAGATTGCATGACCACACCTCGCATACATAGTTGCCCACTGATGACATAAGACGCAAGACCCTGAGGAGTGAGGGCAGGATCCTAACACTCATTGCTGCACCATCTCTCTGCGAATCCCCTCATAAAAAGAGGAGCCCCGCTGGGCGGTGGTGGTGCACGCCTTTAATCCCAGCACTTGGGAGGCAGAGCCAGGGGGATCTTTGTGAGTTCGAGGCCAGCCTGGTCTACAGAGCAAGATCCAGGAAAGGCGCAAAGCTACACAGAGAAACCCTGTCTCAAAAAAAAAAAAAAAAAAAGTGGAGCCCCATCCACCTCTCTTCCTCTTCTCTTTCCATGAGGTCAAGTTCACGTCTGTGCCTTGCTCCCTCTCTGTCTCTCTTTCTCTCCCTCTCTTTCTCTCTATCTCTCTTTCCCTCTTCCCTTTTCCTCTCTTTCTTTCTATCTCTCATTCCTTCTCCCTTCCCCCTAATAAAACCCTCCACATGAGCACTGTCTGCATGGCATCTCTGTCTCTTACCCGCCATGGGGCACCTTGGCTCCAACCCACCAAGGTCTCTTGCCCACTGTTTTTAAAATACAACACACTTCCCAGTCAGGCTGTTGTAATTTCTAAAGCTGCCCAGGGATCTTGCATGTCTTCTTCATTCTTTCTTGGAATTTGGGGTTTTGTTTTTTTTCTGTCTAAACATATTATTTTGAGAGAAACAATTTGAAGCTCCAATATTATTTCTTCACTCGTTTGTTGTTGAGGTTTTCAGCTGATTTTTAAACTTATTTTATTTAATTATTCTTATTTTATATATTATTTATTTGATTTTTGTTTTTTGAGACAGCTTTTCTCTGTTTAGCCCTGGCTCTCCTGGAACTCGTACTGTAGACCAGGCTGGCCTCAAACTCAGAGATCCACCTACTTCTGCCTCCCAAGTATGAGGATTCAAGGTGTGCACTACCATTGTCCAGCTTCAGCTGATTTTTAAAAATATGACTCACTAAGCTTTTCATTCTAAGACTTCTATTTTTTGTTTGTTTGTTTTAAAAAATCTCTCCTTTACTAAATCTCCCATGCATAGTTTGAATTGCTTGCCTTAATCAATTCAACTGTTTATATGTAATTTCATAGGCACTATTGAGCCTTTTAAAAAATGTATTTGAATTCTTTATCATTCACTTTAGTATCTCTGGAATCTGTTATTATAGAGTTATGAACTTTATGAGGTGTCATATTACTTATTCTTTCATATTGTTGTGTTTTTTATTTTGAGGTATACATCTGTTGAAAGGACTGTCTTTTCCAAGTCCACAGGAAGGTCTTCTTAATAAACGGCCTCTCAATGATGTGTCTTGGGGTATGTCTAATATCTCTGTGGCTTCTTTAGTTGTATGTGTATTATATTACAACCCACTGTCTCTGTGTGTCTTGCAAGACAAATGTCTTTTTGGCAATGCAAGTGGGTGTGGGTAGGCAGCAGAGCGTGCGTGCTGTTCCCTTAGTGGTCACAATAGGGTGGAGTTGGGGATTTCTACTGACACTTGATCCTGCCTCTATGACTCAAAAGCAGCTCTGATACTGGCTGCTCAAAAGGTAGTGAATGGCTCAATACCTTAATTCTCTGATACTGGTGCAGTTTGCCAAGTGTCATGGAAATTGGTGAAGACCAGGTTCTCAGATCCCATCTTGGGACTGACTCATGTCCGGTCTTCTCATCAATGTATGATCTGACAAGGCATGGGCAAACTGCTGCTGAAGACCCTGGTAGCTGTGGTGTCTGCAGCAGGTGTGTTAACTTTCTCTGCTGTTACTATAGGGGCAATAGATTGTCCAGGAGTAGGATGCCAGATGAGTATCATCCCTACCCCCAACCCCTCCCTGTACAGACTTGAAGCTAGACCATGCTGGGGGATTCGTCTCAGGCACACGCTGTTTGGCATTCTGGTCAACAGTGGATCACATATGCAAACGTAGTGGCATAGGATTACAGGTCACAAAGTGACACCATAGTTACAATAGGTAACTTAACCTCACAATGACAGAGTACCATAATGTTGCAATTCTCAGAAAATATCAGTCAGTAAGGTATGCATAACTGTAGTTAGTAAGATTAGGGTGAGTCCAAAACCAGTATTAGTTCAAGGTCATAAAACCCAGGTCTGCTTGATTTCAAAGTGTCTGCTTGTTAATGACTATCCTGCCACAGTTGGTTCAATGCACTGTACACAGGACACAGACTAAGTCTGTGACTCTTCTGCTCTCTCCTGCAGGAATCCTTACCTTGAACGCAAAGGAGGAGCGAATTCACAGCCAGGGCTTCGGAGAGGTAAGAAAAGTACTAGTCCTGGATGCATGATCTGAAAGGGCCAAACATCCCAGCAATCAAGATAAACATGCAGGCATGGTGGCTCGTATCTATAATCCCATCGCTCAGGAAGCAGAGGCAGGATAGTCACTGCAAATTTGAGGCCAGCCTCTCTACATCGTGAATTCCAGGCTAGCCAGATTTACATGCTTACCTCAGTCTCAAAAATCAAAAAGAGAAACAATATTTTCATACATTGTTTAAAAAATAAAATGAATATAAAACAACCCATGATATACAAAGTAATATAATTTCAAATAAATGTCAGTGTTCTTCACTGCTATACTGAGCAGAGCAAAAAAAAAAATGTTCTCCTGTCCTCTTTTTTTTTTTTTTTTTTTGGAGATAGAATCTCGTTATGTAGCTCTAGCCATCCTGGAATTCACTCTGTAGACCAAGCTGGCTTCATACTCTCAGAGATCTGCCTGCCTCTGCCTCCCAGGTGCTGGGATTAAAGATGTTTATGTCCCTGTCTTTTATGGAAATAAACTCATCAGTATTTGCAAGATGTGTGTGTGTGTGTGTGTGTGTATGATGTGTGCATGTGCTCATGCCTGGGTGCTCACTTGGGAAGGTCAGAGATTGTGGTCGGGTGTCTTCCGACATAACACTGTACAAGATCCACTTCTTACTTCATTTTCAGAGGAGATAATTCCGGTGTGTGGTCATGTGATGCTCCTAAACAATTTCTATTTCAAATTGTGAATAAATGTCTATGTAAATAACACAGGTAAAATAGTATGAGACCAAACATTAAGGGGCACACCTGTAATCCCAGCCCCGGGAGGCTGAGGCAGGATGATGCTAGTCAGAGACCAACTTTGTCAATAAGGCAAGAGCCCATCTGAAGAACAAACCAGCATAGGCTGGAGAGATGTTCTGTTGGTGGTGGTGGTGTTTTAGAGCGCACCAGTGAGGACACAGGGATAAACAATTAGTTATTAACAAAGCAGTGGCAGAAGAAGGAAGGAGAAGAACATAGAGAGAGACTGAGGTAACAGATCCCCAAGAATCCTTTAAGTGGGTTATCCCCAGACATCCTCAGTCTTTCTTCCCAACTGAAGTAGGTTAGGGATTAACCTTCTACCCTAGTCTTTGATCCCTATCCTAACCACTTGAAAACACATCACTTTATACTCTTTCAAAGTGCTGCAACAATGACTGATTCGAGATGCCATGACAGCTGAACCTGATGAGTAACTGGTGTGGACCACATGGCGACCATTGCTGCTTGACAAAGTTCCAGCATTTCGATGTTGCGATCACAGTTCTCCAGCACCTTTTTACTTTCATTTTTTTTGTTTGTTTTTGTTTTTTTCAAGACCGAGTTTCTCTGTGTAGCTTTGGAGCCTGTCCTGGATCTCACTCTGTAGACCAGGCTGGCCTTGAACTCACAGAGATCCACCTGCCTCTGCCTCCCGAGTGCTGGGATTAAAGGCATGCACCAGCACCACCACCACCTGGCTTACTTTCATTTTTAATGATTCTCACTATGTGTTATGGGAGTTCCCTTATGTCTTTACCTTGGGAAATTTTGTGTAGGTTTTAAAGGACGAAAATGGCAGCCTCTTTAAACAAAATAATTCTTTGGAAAAAATCTCCGTCAACATGGAACCATATAGCATGATGACTCTGCACAACACTGGAATGTCCATTATCACTTCCTGGTTACACCAAGAACAGAAAATTAAAGATTTACTAACTGGACACTCCTGATCCCAAGAATGAAAAGGGTACAATCCAGATCCAGGGCCTGAAGCCATTAGGGGCAAGGGTTCAGTGAATAAGTCTAGAGAAATCAGAATGGTATGGTATAATGGGAAAAGAGTAAGACACTAGGACCTTCCCTTTTGGGAGCGTTATGAGGGGAATAGTCCAATATAGTAAGACTAAGACACAAAGGAAGGCAATTCCATTGATGTAAGAGGGCACCTGGTGGAGTTACTGAACCTTAGAGAACAGGCACTTAGTTGCTGAACTTACCACTTTTTTTTTCTAAATAATTTATTTAATTTTATTTTATGTGCGTTGGTGTGAAGGTGTCAGATCTCCTGGAACTGGAGTTACAGACAGTTGTGAGCTGCCATGTGGGCACTGGGAATTGAACCTGAATCCTCTGGAATAGCAGCCAGTGCTCTCAACCACTGAGCCATCTCTCCAGCCCAAACTTACCACTTTTGTCTCAGGAAAAATGCTGTAATGAAGTTAACGGTCGCTTTTGTCCCTGAATCATTGAGCCTGCTTTCAATCTTGCCTGTGGCTAAACTATTGTACAATTATAGAGTATAAAAGAGGTAGCTTTTTTTCAATAAAGTGGCAGCCAACCTGATTCACCCTCAGATCATGTCAGTCTCCTCCTTCTCTTCACTGACTCCACACCTCCTCTTTGGGACCTGAACCACGCTGGAGCTGGACTCCAGCAAGTACCTGTACAGGGAAACCCACCATCTGTGAGTTCCCAGTGATACCGAAAAAGTAGAATACATACCTCATGGAGTTTTATTCCTGGCCTGTCGCAGGCTAATCACCTGCAGCATTCTGAGAGAAGGCAGTCTAATAGCTGTTTCCAACAGGGTGTTGCTGCCTGTGGTGGTTTAAATAGGAATGGCCCCCATAGACTCCTGTGTTTGAATGCTTGGCCCACAGGAAGTGACACTATTAAGAGGTGTGGCCTTGTTGGAGGAAGTCTGTCACTGCGGGGGCAGACTTTGAGGTCTCCTATGCTCAAACTATGCCCAGTGTGCCACACAGTCTCCTTCTGCTGCCTGTGGATCAAGATGTAGAACTCTCAGCTCCTTCTCCAGCACCATGTCTGCCTGCATGCCGTCATGCTTCTCACCATGGTGACAATGAACTGAACCTCTGAACTGTAAGCCAGCCCCAATTAAATGTTTTCCTTTATAAGAATTGCAATGGTCATGGTGTCTCCTCACAGCTATTGAAACCTTGACTAAGGGGGCTGGAGAGATGGCTCAGGGGTTAAGAGCAATGGCTGCTCTTCCAGAGGACCCAGGTTCAATTCCCAGCATCCACATGGCAGATCACAACTGTAACTCCAGTCCCAAGAGACCCAACACCCATGGCAAAAGACACCATGCACATAAAATAAAAATAAATAAATTTTTAAAAAAGAAAGAAAAAGAAACCCTGACTAAGACAGCCTCCTGGAGGAAGAGACAAAGGAAAACAAGGGATGACTGCAACCCTGAGCACACAGTCAGCACAAACCTGTACTTCAGTCCACTCTGACCTGCTTTGCTAGGTGCCATTCCTGAGTACATGTATTAAGCTGTGATTGGAGGCCGGCTCTGCAGGCCTGTTCTGCTGGCACACCCCACCAAGTTTGGGGGGGGGGCTGAGTTTGGAGTTGTGAGGAGAACAGAGTCAAACCTTCATACCAACCGGAAGTGAGAAACATCCTTGAAACCTACAAAGAAGGTAGGCATAGATGAGAAATGTCTCAAACCAAAGTCATAGATTCACATGTGAGAGTCTAAAATGGAGAAAACTGAAAAGTTTGAAAAGCACGCATCTAGGTTAAGTAAAGGAGTTAGTTATACTATGTGATTCATTCGCCCCTAAGAAGTAGCTGAAGTAGAAATGTTATTTCTAACCTTGTCTGATCTTGCATTATTCATAGATACATGTTCACTTTATTTATATGGTGTATGTGTATGTGTGCAGATACATGTGCAGTGTGCATGTGTGTGAATGCATGTGTGGGGGTCACAGGTTAATGTGGGGTGTTTTCCTTGATTTGAGACTTCTCACCTTATTTTTGTTTCTTATTGTTTGAGACTCCTCAGCTTATTCTTTGAGATACGGTCATTTACTAAATCTAGAGCTCACTGTTTTAGCTAGGCTGACTGGTTGGCAAGCCCCCCTCAGGACTCACCTCCTTTGCTGGGGTTGCAGATATATGTCACCATGCCTAGCTTTTACACAGGTATTGGGGATCTGAACTCAGGTCCTCATGCAAACACTGTACTTAACAAGCCATTTTCCCAGCCTTCACTTTAATTTTTTTTTTTTTTTTTTACTTAACTCACTATGATTTGGGGTAGGGGATGAGTTAGGGTTTTTGTTGTTGTTTTGAAGGATTCGTTTTGGCTTGTTGCTTAAGAAGGGATATGTCCATCATGGTGGTGAAGGCATGGTTGGTCACACTGGTCTGTAGTCAGGAATCAGAGAAATGTATGCTAGTACTCAATTGGGCTGATGGTAGTCTTGGTTGTCAACTTGACTACATCTGGAATTAACTAAAATCCAAGCGTCTAGGTAGGACTGTGAGGAATTTTGTTTGTTTGTTTGTTTGGTTTTTCGAGACAGGGTTTCTCTGTGTAGTTTTCGTGCCTTTTCTGGATCTTGCTCTGTAGACCAGGCTGGCCTCGAACTCACAGAGATCTGCCTGGCTCTGCCTCCCGAGTGCTGGGATTAAAGGTGTGTGCTACCACGCTCGAGGAATTTTTTCTTAATTAAATCATTTGAAGTGGGAAGACCCACCTTTAATCTGGATCTTTTGAGGTGGGAAGATTCATCTTTAATCTGGGCCACACCTTCTGTGGCAGCCCATATAAAGGACAAGAGAGAAGGAAGCTTTGCTCTTTGCCCGACTGCTCTTGCTCTCTCTGGCAAGATCGCACCTTCACCACATTAGAGTCTACTTCTTCGGGATTCCAGTGTCTACTGAAGACTAGCTGAGACAATTCCAGTGTCTACTGAAGACCAGCTGAGACAATTCCAGTGTCTACTGAAGACCAGCTGAGACAATTCCAGTGTAGACTGAAGACCAGCCGAGACATCCAACCTCACAGACTGAACAACTCCTGGATTCTTGGACTTTCTATTGGTAGACAGAATATATATATATTCATTCTATCACTTCTGTTCTGTGGTAGTTTGAATGTTATTGGCCTCCATAAGCTCATAGGGAGTGGTAATATTAGAGGTGTAGCTTTGTTGAAGTGGATATGGCCTTGATGGAGGAAGTGTGCCACTGTGGGGATGGACTTTGAGGACTCCTGTGTTCAAGCTACGCTCAGTGACACAGTTTACTTCCTGTTGCCGGTGGATCAAGATGTAGAACTCTTGGCTCCTTCTCCTGCACCATGTCTGCCTGCATGCCACCATGTTCCACCATGATAATGGACTAAACCTCTAAAACTGTAGCCCCCTCAATTACATGTTTTCTTTATAAGAGTTGCCGTGGACAAGGTGTCTGGTCACAGCAACAGAAACCCTTGACACGTTCCTCTAATACAGCTGGCTTCTCCTTGTTCCCTTTTCCCCAGCCCTGCACAAGGAATGATGCCCTCCACATGCATGGTTTGTCTTCCTAGTCAGTTGACTATCTCTGGAAACACCCTCACAAACATCTAATGTATCTTCTTTGCAGAATGTTCCAGTCCCAGCATCTCCAACATCCTGGGGTCTCCATTGCCACTTAGGCCTCACCTTCACAGCTTCATACAATGGCCTCTTACAACCTCCTTGTAGGGAATCTGACCCTACCATACATTGCCTGGTCTTAGCAGCTTTGGGAACCTTGGCAGAAGCCTGCACCACCCCATGACTCTTGCATGTTGCACATCTTGCTAACCCAGCACCTTGAAGGTGACAAGTTCTGCTCCTAGCTCAAGATGTGTTCTGTCCCTTCTGCCACAACTGCCATTGCTTCTGTGCACCTTAGAGGCTTCGCCAGGGAAACTCTCTTCCAAGCAGTATTTTAAACGTTGGTTCTTTGATAATTCCATGCGTATATGTAATATATTCAGCTCACTCTCATCACTCTACTCTCTCTCTCATGGGCCTCCCACCCTCCAAAACTTTCCCCACCTCCTGCCACCAAGTCCTCTTCCCATGTTTGCAGCCAGAAGTTTTCCTGTGTCCCACAGCTGCTCTGTCCCAAGTAAACACACAGAAGCTTATATTAATTACTAAATGTTTGGTCTATGGCTCAGGCTCCTGGCTAGCTAGCTCTTTCATCTGAAATTAACCCATTTTTATTAATCTATGTATTGTTACCTGGCCATGGCATTACCGGTCTGTTGGCGTTTTGCTCCTTGGGCGGCAGGCTGGCATCTGCTTTCACTCTGCCTTTCTTCTCCTTGTCTCTCTGCTTGGATTCCCTGCCTAGCTTTATTCTGCCTTCCCAAAGGCCATAGCAGCTTCTTTATTAACCAATGGTAGCAACGCATATTCACAGAGTACAGAAATACTACCCCATAGCACATGTTCGTGTCTTTGTGTTTTGTTTTTGTTTTCAAAGAAGTTGTTTTTAAAGCAAAGAACCCCTTCATTGGCATTTTTAATTTGGCCTCCAAACTCTTCCACCTTACTCCAGAGGCCTGAAAACCACAAGACCATATTTACCACAGCAGTGACCTAACTCCTTTATACCAACTTACTGTATTAGTTACTTTTCCATTGTTTTGATGATATACTTGACAGGAGCAGCTTAAGGTGAGCAAAGATTCAGCCCCTGATTGATGGGAAAGCAATGGAGTGTGAAGGGTGGCGAGATTGTGATGATAGTCCAAGAGATGGGCCTGCTTTTTGTTTGATTGGCTTTATGTTTGTTTGTTTTCATACTGAGTCTCTCTCTTTAGACCAGGTTGGCTCCAAACTCACGTCCTACCTGCCTGGAAGTACATGCATGGCCATGAACAGCCTTTTGGTTGCTGTTCATTTTTTTTCCTTTAGCTGGTTCTGAGAAATTTGACTATGCTCTGACTTGACATATGGTATATTTTTCTTCATATTCCTTGGTGCCTATTAATCTTTCTTCTGTGGATTGATAGCATTTATCCATTTGAGAAACTTTTGGGTCACTGTTTTTTGCCTTTTTTTTTTCTTTTTCCCTCTGCTCCCTCCTCCTTTTTGAGACAGGGTGTTTCTCTGTAGCTCTGGCAGGCCTAGAGCCTGCCACATAGATGAAGCTAGACTTCCACCTGTGGCAATCCTCCTGCCTCTGCCCTTAAAGTGATGGAATTACAGGAATATGTCACTATACCTGACTACTAAATTTTCAAATGTTTTTTTCTGTCCTGCCCTATCGCACGTCCTTCTAGGACAATAACAAGTATATAAGGCCCTAGTGCATGTCCTTCTAGGACAATAACGAGTGTATAAGGCCCTGCAGAATTGCTCCACAGTTCACTGACACTGCTCATTACTTTCAAACCGTATTTCTTCTGTTTCATGGTGGATAGTTTCATTTGTAGCACTTAAAATCCACCAGTCCGTTGTGCTGTCTGACCTGATGTAGATCCAATTAAACTTAGTTTCATCTCAATATGAGCTGGCATTTTTCACAGGAATTTCCAAATTGGGATATTTTTAGTATTCCATTAATCCGGTTATTTTTGAATGTGTAGTATACAGTTGTAGTGATATCTTTTTCTAAAAATCATGTCCTTGGTTCGTTTTGACTGATTCACTGTTGACCGTGCTATGTGCTGCATTTTCCTACCTGGATTTGGCTGCTGTATCACCCCACCATGCATGTAAGAGGGGTCTCTGCCTGCCTAATGGTCCTCACTTGGACATCTGAGGTTGTCCTGTTACTTTGTAGCTGCTATGTATTTTTGCATTGCTACAAAGCTTGTGGAGCTTTATTGACAGATGTGGTTAAGCTTGGAAACAGTTTCTTCTTTCTAGATCTTGCTTTTACAAAACCCACAGAGGTAGAGATCTGAGGGTTTTGAATGGGAGTAATTATTCTCCAGCACAAAGCAAGGGCATTTACAGCACACTTTCGATATTCGAGGAATTAAGAGATTTCCAGTCTTCATCATGGGAATGAGTGCCCCAATAGCCTCAGAACACGGGTACCTTTTGCTCTGACTCTTCCAGGTCTCAGGTAATTTCTTCCCTCTGTTCCCCCATCCTATGCTCCCTCCCCATCTCCATCCCTTTCTTTTGCTTTTATAACACCAGGTTTCACTCAGTAGTTCGTGTTGGAGCTCAGTGTGTGGCCCAGGCTAGCCTTAAACTCATGGCAATCCTCCTGCTTCAGCCTTCCAAGTGCTGAGATTACAGGTGAGAACTAAGTTTCTTTTCCTTTTTCTGTGTCCTTTTCGGAACATCTTATGCATGTCAAGAAGCTACCTGAGCCCTAGGCTTGTGCTGCAGATCCGTCATTCTAATAGTGTTTGGGAAGTAGGGGAAGAAGAATCAGGAGTTCAAGGTCATTTTTAGCTACAAACGAGAATTCAAAGTCAGCCTGAGGTACATGAGACCATCTCTCAAGAACATGGGAGAGTGTAGAAATAGTTTTTAAAAAAGGAAGAAACTACCCAAGCATGTATGTGACACCAGCATTCAGGTGGAGCAAGAGTCCCAGGCCAGCCTGGGCCACAGAGAAAGACCCCGTCTCAAAAGGCTCAGGTAGTTTCTGGACACACACAAGCCGATCAATATTCAGTTGAATACTCTGGCAACCCCTTAGAAGTTCTCTGAGGGTACACTGTTCTAAGACTCTATATGCCTTGGTTTCTCTTGGATTCTCAGATCTCTCTCTTCCCCTCTGTGAGCCTAGTGGGCTCTGCTGGAGTTCTCCCTCCCTCTGCTCTCCCTTGGCAGCTCTTTGTAAAAACTGTAAACTTGAGCAATCACAGGGCCCTCTCAGGTTTTCCTTCCGCTGGAGACAACTATCCTTTTTTGCCAGATGTCTGGTATCCTGCAATCTGTTGTTTCATCTAGCTCATTCTTTTCATCACTATTTAGTGTGACAGTTCCTGATATTCTATCTCAGCTGGATGCAAAATTGACTGTGATGATCAAGACAGTTTTGTTATAGCGGATATAATGGTGAGAACAAAACACCTATTGAGGAAATAATTACAGCACTATGTAACAAGCTCAAATAGAGATTAATAAAGAGAAATTAGTTTCCCTACCTCAGAGTCAGAGAGGAGATATTTTCAGAAGGGCCTGGAAGATAATCAAGAGTCCTTGAGGGGAGGACCCTGACTGGGATGGCACCAGGTAGCTGCGTAGAAATACCCTTCGGCTTCCTTCAAAGTGATACAAGTGGAATCCCTAGGGAGAGCTTGGTAAGGAGGAGGCCAGGCCTGGTGGGGAGGACTTGGATAAGAAGGCCAGGCCTGGTGGCGCACACCCTTAACGCCAGCACTCTGGAAGCAGAGGCAGGCGGATCTCCATGATTTCAAGGCTAGCCTGGTCTACAGTCTGAGTTCCAGGTCTCAATAAAACAAACAATGCAAAACGAAGATTCAAATCAGCTGGGCTTAGTGGCTGTACTCCCAGGACTTGGGAGGCCGAGGAAGGAAGATCATGAGCTCTGGGCTTCCCTGGGCTGTACAATGAGTGCCTGTCACAAACACAAAACAAAACAGAATCAAGTCAGCCTCAGCGGACTTCCTGCGTCAACACCCAGAGTTCCTTCTACAAGCTGCGTTTGCTCCCATGACCCCCACCCCATGTTTAGAAATGGGATGGTTTCACACTGACAGCAGCTTTAAAGGCTAGAAGGTCTCCGACACACATCACGTGGTACTCCCCCATGTTTGTAGCTGGCTCCTGCTCCTTCCCCGTGGCTCACGCTTCACCAGCATCGGTGCCCTCACTCACTGGCTTTCCGGACTTTTGAAATCTTTGTTCCTCTCATCGGTTCTGCTTAGTCTGCTTGTCATCCGTCCGCCAAAGTTCAGCACCGACCGTGTAGTAATCAGCAGCCTTACCGCCTCCACGGCTCGGCGTGCGCCTCAGTTACAACAGTCCACGAGGCATAGCAACCATCCCCAAGTGTACAAGTGTGTGCTGGGGGCGACAGGGGTTGCAGCACATTTCTCTGCACATACTGGGATCTGCACAGGCCGTTTCGATGAATGTTTGCTAAATGAATGAATAAAGTGAGCGGACTAAAATAATAGGCTCTATATCTACCTATAAAATGCACATTTTTTTAGGCTTGCAAGATGGCTCAGCAGGTAAAGGCACTTGCCACCAAGCCTGATAGCCTGAGTTTAAACCCTGAAACCCTCACGGTGCAAAGGGAAAAAGGAATTCCAAAGGTTTTCTATGACTGCCATACTTATACCAAGACGAGTATGCCCTACCTACACATACATAATACATAAATAAATGAGGGCTGGAGAGATGTCTCCGAGGTTAAGAGCACTGGCTGCTCTTCCAGAGGACCTGAGTTCAGTTCCCAGCAACCACATGGTGGCTCACAACTGTGACTCCAGTTCCAGGGGACCCAACACCCCTCACACATATTCATGCAGGCAAAACATCAATGCAAATTAAAATAAAAATAAATTGTTTCTAAAACAAACAAACAAACAAATAAGTGTATCAGGGTGTGGTGGTATACACCTTTAATCCCAGCAGTTAGGAGGATGTCTGAGTTCCAAGACAGCCAGGACTACATAGAGAGACCCTGCCTCAAAAAAAAAAAAAAAAAAAAAAAAAAAAAAAAAGTAAAAAAATATAATTTTAAAAAATTTAAAGTACATTTTTAGTAAAACATTTTCAATGGATGTGAGCCAAATGATCGGGGGTAGGGTGGAGGGTAGGTGGGAGACAATGTTTATCCATAGCCTAGCATTTAGGAAGAGGAATTCTTGAATGTCCCAATGAGCTGTCTTAAAGGAAGTGATGAGACCAAAGACCTAACAGAGACATCACCTGGGAAGATGAGCTTATACGGTAAAGACGCACAGGAAGAGACGGCCACATCACACATTAGAGGAACGCAAGCTGGTACAGCCACTGTGGAAATCAATATGGCGCTTTCTTAGAAAATTTGGGAATTGCCGGGCGGTGGTGGCGCACGCCTTTAATCCCAGCACTCGGGAGGCAGAGCCAGGTGGATCTCTGTGAGTTCAAGGCCAGCCTGGGCTACCAAGCGAGTTCC
>CABHPH010154068.1:0-15248 GCA_902168325.1 Peromyscus nudipes
TTTGCTCATTCATTCATTCACTCATTCATTCATGCATTTTTATGATTGACAGGGTCTCATGATATAGCACCAAAACTGGTCTTTAATTTGTGATCCTCTTGCTTCTGCTTCCCGGCTGCTGGGATTATCTCGGAGTGTGTGCTTGCTGCACCTAGTGGAGTTTTGCCTTTTTAAAATCTAACTTCCATCGGGGTGGTGGTGGTGGTGGTGGCCTGTGCCTTTAATACCAGCACTCGGGAGGCAGTGGCAGGAGGATCTCTGAGAGTTCAAGGCCAGCCTGAACTATAGAGTGAGTTCCAGGACAGCCACGACTGTTACAGACAGGAACCTTGTCTCCAAAAACCACACGAACACACACAGAACTCTAACTCCTAGGTGTGCATGGTGGCCTGCATATAACTCCAACATCTGTGAAGCAGAGGCAGTAGGATTGCTAATTCAAGGCGAGCCTGAGTAATTTAGAAAGATGTTGCCCCTCCCCCAGTCCAGTGCTTATCAGTGGGTTTGGAGAAGGGACCGAGGTAAATATATATTTAGTCCCCCATGTTTTTTTCCTCACAGGAAATCGATGTATAGAAAGGTAATGTGGCTTGGCAGTGGTGGTGCACACTTTTAATCCCAGCACTAGGGAGAGGCAGGCAGATCTCTGTGAGTTGGAGACCATCCTGTCTACACAGCTAGTTCTAGGACAGCCAGGGCTACACAGAGAAACCTTTGTCTCAAAAACAACAACAATAACAAAAAGGGGACGGGGGGGGGGGGTGTTGTGTGTGTGTGGTGGTATGTGGGGGAGTGGAGATGGGGCCCTTTTCTTAATACATTGTTAGCAAACTTAAATTACGTATTGGTTTCTGGTTCACAGTCTGCTGTTTCTTCCCCTCCTCTTGGTGGCTAGTGTCTGCTGACCTTTTAGTACTAGGAGACATTATTAACTTCTGAAATCATGTGGTCGGTTTTTCTTTTTCATTTTTGGAGACAGGCTATATACCCCAGGCTGACTTAGAACTCGTGTGGCTGAGGATGACCTGGACCCTTTCCCCCTCTTCCTTTATTTACTTGTTTTGAAATTTTAGATACATAGATACACACAGTATACTTTGGTTGTATTCATCTCTCATTATCCTTTCTTATCCCTGTCATAGAACTCCTTCTTCCCTACAGGTCTACCTCCTACTTCATATCTCTCCTCCCCCTCTCTCCCTCTCTCCCTCTCTCCCTCTGCCCCCCCTTTGAGACTGGGTTTCTCTCTTTAGTCTTGGCTGTCCTGGAACTCGCTCTGCAGACCAGGCTGGCCTCGAACTCACAGAGATCCTCCTGCCTCTGCCTTCCGAGTGCTGGGATTTCAGGTATGCACTACCATCGCCCGGCCTCTTTCTCTCTCTCCTTTCTCCCTCTCTGTGTCCCACTACATTTAATTGCAGTTGCTTGCAGGAGCATGGGTGAGGGGTTATGACTTGAGAAAGAGTAACTTACCCAGGGGCTGCGTTGCTGAAGAATATGATCGCCCTCGCCCAGTAACCTTTCGTTATCTTTAGCTCCTCCGGGCAGAGTGGTGAGCCCGTCCTCCATCCCTGATGGAATGTTGACGAGTCCAGTCTCTACAGGTCCCAAGTAGATAGCCATCACTGCGGTGAGCTCCTGGGGGCAGCCTCGTCACATCCAGAAGACAGCGTTCCACAGCACTTACCTTTTGTCCCTCCTTCCTCTGTGTTCCCTGAGCCCTGGAGGGTATGATACAGATGTCCCTTTGAGAGCCACTTATACCACTTTCATCAGTTGTGAGTCTGCTCGTCTAGAAGCCTCTCTGACCCAGGCTCATGGGTATGGACAGAAATAGCCAGAAGGCAGTGTGATACTGTGTGCGTTAGTCAGAGCTCTACTACTTGTCGGGCCCATCACCTCCCCAGTCCTGGACCAGGTAGGTGTACAGTACCAGGCATGAATTCCCTTCTGTGGGGGCAAACCTCAGGTCTCACTGAAAAGTGGTTGGTGTCCTCATAACCTTAGTGCCATTCCTGCTTCAGTAGGCATGTCTTGCCTGGTGGGTTGTAGCTTGCAGGGTTCATAGCTGGGTAAGACTGATGAACCTTCTCTCACAGACCTTGAACTGATCTTCCTACCTCATTCCCTGAGTGTTAGGGTTGATTACGTGTGTGTGCCTTTATGGCTGGTTTTATGTGGTACTGGGGATTGAATCCAGGGCTTCATACCTGCTAGGCAAGTATTCTATCTGCAGCCCCATCGTGTCTTGTTTATTGAACATAGGGCCCTGTGCATGCTAGGCTGGCACTGACTAGTCTGGCTTCGTGTCTGATTTTCATTTATTCCTCCTCACCTTTCACCTCTGTGAGCTGTTCCTGAAATTCTGTGTGTGTGCGTGTGAGTGTGTGTGTGTGTCCGTGTGTCCGTGGTCCTTATATTCACTTGAGAGCCAGTAGAACTGGATGAGAGCAGCAGACATGAAGTCTTCTTCCTTATGGACACTTAGACTCTGACATGTAAATTGGAGCCTGCTCTCCTTGAGGGTGAGGGCTATGTGGGCCAAAGATACTTTCCCCTTAAAAAAAAAAAAAATTGCCATCGAAAGTTGTTTTTCTGTGGGCAAGTTATAAATAGACAGGAAATCTGTCTGAAGTGGTTTTGGTCCCTCTCTCTTGACTATCTCTCACTTTACACTTGAGAACACAGACTCTGAATGACTTGCTGAAAGTCACTTAGCTAGTGAGAAACAGAGTCAATACAAGACATTCTGTGGCTGGCAAGGTGGCGCAAGAACTGACAACCCAGAAATTCTCTTCTGAATCGGGGCCTGTGTGTTCTATTAGGAACTGATGCGCAGTGGGCTGAAGAGATGGCTCAGCATTTCAGAACACTCGTTGCTTTTGCAGAGGACCCAGGTTCAATTCCTGGCACCCCCATGGTAGCTCACAACCATCCGTAATTACAGTTCCAGAGGATCCAACATCCTCTTCTGGCCTCCTCAGGCAGTAGGCACGTAAGTGGTGCACCGCATATATGCAGACAAAGTACTCATGCACATAAAATAAAAGTGAATCACAAAAACAAAAACTGGTGTATACTGAGAAATTTTTGTTTGTTTTGTTTTTGTTCATTTGTTTTTTGAGACAGGGTTTCTTTGTTTAGCCCTGGCTGTCCTGGATCTCACTCTGTAGACCAGGCTGGCCTCGAACTCACAGAGATCCGCCTGGCTCTGCCTCCTGAGTGCTGGAATCAAAGGTGTGCACCACCACTGCCCAGCAAGTTTTGTTTTTTTGTTGCAAGGTGTCACTATACAGCCCTGGCTGACCTAGAACTCACTATGTAGAAGAGGCTGGTCTTGAACTCACAGAGATTGAGGGCCACCTGGCCTCAGCTTCCCCAGTGCCGGTATTAAAGGCATGTGTGACCATATCCTGCCAGAAATGATTCTTGAAACACCCCATCAGAGGCAGGTATAGAGAAAATGGGGCCTCATTAGATGCTCACATCTTCCTTCTTCCCAGTTCTCCTTGCAGTGGGAACCTCGATCAGGTAGGATTTCTTTTTCTTTTCTTTCTTTCTTTCTTTCTTTCTTTCTTTCTTTCTTTCTTTCTTTTTTAAAGAGATTTATTTATTTATTATGTGTACAACATTCTGCCTGTATGTATGCCTGCAGACCAGGAGGGGGCACCAGATCTCATTATAGATGGCTGTGAGCCACCATGTGGGTGCTGGGAATTGAACTCAGGACCTCCGGAATAACAACCAGTGTTCTTAACCTCTGAGCCATCTCTCCAGCCCAAGGTAGGATTTCTTTATGGCTGATAGAATAAATTGGAGTGCATATGTTCTTTTTCATTTTTTAAAATCTTTTTTAAAGATGTATTTATTATGTACATAGTATTCTGCCTGCTTGTATTCCTGCACACCAGAAGAGGGCACCAGATCTTATTACAGATGGTTGTGAGCCACCATGTGGTTGCTGGGAATTGAACTCAGGACCTCTGAAAGAGTAGCCAGTGCTCTTAACCCCTGAGCCATCTCTCTAGCACCCCCCCTTTTTGTTTTTGTTTTTTGTTTTTGTTTTTTGTTTTTTCGAGACAGGGTTTTTCTGTGTAGCTTTTGGACCCTGATCTGGAACTCACTCTGTTGACCAGGCTGACCTTGAACTCACAGAGATCTGCCTGCCTCTGCCTCACAAGTGCTGGGATGAAAGGCTTGTGCCACCACTGCCCTGTTCAAAATCTTAACTGCTATGTACCTCTATGACATATTTACATTGAAATTTAACTTTACATTTTTTTTTCTGTATAGGTACATCAGTTCTCATTATGCATCAGAAAAATGAAAAAACAGAAGAAAATTCTATGGAAAAAGGGAATTCACTTAGCTTTTTCTGAAAAATGGAATACTGGGTTTGGAAGCTTTAAGAAGTTCTATTTTCCTCAAAACTTGTGCTTTCTGAAAGCTAAGGTGGGAAGGCCAGTTGTTTGGGGTCGACAGTTGAAGCATTTCCAGTGTAGTAAGAAGGCTCTTCACATCCAGAAATCATGGATCCGGGATGTACCACCTTGTGCAAAGGCGAAGTCTGCAGTGGCTACTCACAATGGTAGTGCTGTGTATGCCAAAGTGAAAAGAAAGGACCCCAAGCACTTCGTTTCTTCCTCCAGGCGTCTCCTGAGACAGCAAGCAGGTAAGGTGTCGTCGTTGTCGTCAGCGAAGAGCTCGGACCATGAGTACTGCAGAGAGGGAAGTCTCCTGAAGGCAGTGACTGGCCTGTCAGCAAGTACTGTCTTGGGTAAGGCCAGCGGGCACAAACCTCGGACAGGCGCACAAGCTTCCGACTTTCCCATGAAGTTCAATGGGGAGAGCCAAAGTCCAGGTGAGAGTGGCGAGATTGTGGTCTTGAACAAACATAGAAAACGCATTTGCTACGGCTGCTACCAAGGGCTAGAGCACCACAGGAATGGGAAACCATTGATTCCAAGAAAGTTCCAACTTAATCAACATCGAAGAGTCAAAGTGTCTCTTATGATGTATGAGAAATTATCCATGATTAGATTTCGGTATAGGATTTTGAGATCCCAGCACTTCAGAACGAAAAACAGAGTTTGCAAGCTAAGAAAAGCCCAGCGAAGCTGGGTGCAGAAGGTCACTGGGGACCATCAGGAGAACCTTAGGGGTAACACTGAGGGTGGCGGCAGTTGCAGCCCAGTCCCTTCCCCAGAACCTAAAGACCCTTGTCAGTGTCAGCCATACTTTCCAGACATGGACGCCAGTGTTGCGGTGAAGGGGAAGAACTCTCATGTGCCTGATGGCCACACTAAAGAAAGCCCTTTCTTGGACAAGGAGCATAGTTTAGATGAAGCATTCCCTGACCAACAGAATGGCAGTGCCACATATTCCTGGGACCAGTCCCCCTCTTCTCCTAAGTGGGAGTGTACGCAGCAAGTTCCTGAAACCCCTCTAACCGAGCACCCTTCTAGCACTAAGTTCCCTCCGGAGACGGGCCGAGCGAGTCTGACTCTGGGTCAGGAAAGTGGGACAAGTGCAGCCAGTGACGACAGAGTCACACTGTCAGCGTCTGGAGCAGACACGTCTGTGAGGAGTGTCGATGGGCCTGTGTCTGAAGAGCCACCTCAGAATGAGAACTTCCAGATGGAGGAGGATGGATCTCTCAAGCAGAACATTCTTAGTTCTAAGCTGCTGGACCACCCCTACTGTAAAAGTCCTCTGGACGCTCCCTTGGTGTGCAGTGAACTCAAAGTAGAAAGCCAAATGGCGGGTGGCAAGAGCAGTCAGAAAGCTTCTCCAGTGGATGATGAGCAGCTCTCCACCTGCCTTTCTGGTATGCACTGTTCCTTGTTGCCCTCCAACCTCTGGCCCACGCTTGGTATCCATTATCCTCTGCAGAAGAGTCTTGGTTTACCTCCCACACATGGCTTTCCCTTTAAGCCATTAGATGTTCGTGATGCCTTTTATGATGCTCCGTTATGGAGATGTTGCTTAGCTCCCTTCTTGGTTTGTTGATGGACACTTGTATTGATTTTGCTACAAGGATTCAATGAACTCTCTTATCCAATTGTTTAAGTTAAATTTCCATTCTAATTGCCGGTAAAGAATATTGATACTTAAACATTTTAATTGGATGGCCAAATTACCTTTTAAACTTAAGTTTTACCAGTCAGTCTTACAGATCACAGATGAGAATTTTATAAGATTGGGTGTCCAGGTAGCCCAGTCTGGCCTCAAACTTGCCATGTAGTCGAGGATGACTGTGAACTTGTGATCCTGGGATTACAGGTATATTACACCGTACATGATCTGTGGGGGGCTGTGGATTGAACTTAGGGCCTCATGCATGCTAGGCAGACATTCTATCAACTGAGCTCTATCCCCAGCCATGATGACTTGTGTGTGTGTGTGTGTGTGTGTGTGTGTGACTGCATTTTATTGGTACATAGTTTTTCTTTTCCTAGTTTTCCTTTGCATTGTTTCTCTTTTATTAATATATGAGAAACTCCTGTATACCAGCCAGTGTTCTGGTTTCTATGAACATAGCAACAAGCAGAATACACTGATCTCTGCTTCCATGGACCACCATACCAGTCTAATTGTGAAGATGCTAAATTAATTGTAATTGCCAAGGATTGTCACTCCCAAAACATAACATTCTTTAATACCACAATGTTGTTTATTGTTGCTTTAACAGAAATTTTAGTTCTTGTTTCTTTTTTTTTTTAAATAGAGTATTGTTTATTATTTCTTTGACAATGCCATACGTGTATACAGTGGTTTTTTTTTTTTTTTTTTTAATTGGGATCTTACTATATCTCTTGCTGTCCTGGAATTTGCTATGTAGATTAGGCTAGCCTTGAACTCACAGAGATCCTCCTGCCTCTGCCTCTCAAGTACTGGGATTAAAGATGTACACCACCACGCCTGGTATTATACAATGTATCTTGATCATATACAACCTAACTTTCTCCCTAGAACCCCCAACACGTCCCCCACTGCCCTTCTTGCTTCACCACCCCTCCCCACTGAGTCCTGATTGGGGCGTGCTACCTGTTGGGATGTTGACTGAGTCTGTTGGCCTGACCTTGTGCTGGTAACCATGGCTGCTGTGGCTCTCAGGTACAGTGGTCATAACTGGTCCAGAAGACAGCATTTCTCAGCATTTCTTCCCATCCTTTGGCCCTTACATTCTTTCCGCCCGCCCCCTCTTCCTCAGCGTTCCCTAAGCATTAGAGGAATTGTGATAGATGTCCCAGTTATGGCTGACTGAGCACTTAAGAGACATTTATTCTCAGCATCATTTTTCCCCTAAGATAGGGTTTCTCTGTATAGCCTTGTCTGTCCTGGAACTCACTTTGTAGCCCAGGCTGGCCTCAAACTCAACAGAGATCCACCTGCCTCTGCCTCCCAAGTGCTGGTATGAGCCACCACCGCCAAGCCTATTCTCAGCAAAGCCTGTTTGATCAGTTACGAGTCTCTACATTAAACACTGTTCACAGCAAAAGGAATCTTCTCTGTTTGAGATTAAGTACTAATCTATGGTTCTAAACATAAATATTTAGAAGACACTTCACTTTGACAGCTTGTTCATTTAGAAAACAGAGTAGTAGGTTCCCCACTAAGCCTTTAACCTCCCAACCCATGGGCTTTTGGTCAGGTTTTCAGTATCACGGATGAATTCCTTTCCTGTGGAGCAGGCTCAGATCCAGCCAGAAAGTCAGTGGTTACATCGTAGCCTTCCTTCATGCCACTGCTTCACCAGTGGACACTTCGTGTCCGCCTGTCAGTAATGTAGCAATCAGGGTCCAGGGCCAAGTGCTGGTAAGACCACTGATGTTTTTTCTTTCCCGTAGCCTGCACAGCACTCTGAAAGCAGCCAGCAGGAGGAAGTTGCCAGCACAGTCCCAGCTTGATTTCTCTATGAGAAGACTGCTTTTTTAATTTAAGGAACATCAATCAAGATTGTAGAACCTAAAATTTAATTTTTGTTGTTGTTTGGGATATCCCTCCATTTTTCTTTGGGGTAAAATTTCTTTATGGCTTCATTTTGTAATTTAAAATATTTGTTATAAGTTAGCATACAAACTAATGGGTTTCATTATTACATTTTAAAAATATTTATATATTTTAATTAATTAATTAATTAATTAATTTCCCGGAGCTGAGGACCGAACCCAGGGCCTTGCGCTTGCTAGGCAAGCACTCTACCACTGAGCTAAATTCCCAGCCCCCAAATTTTTATTTTTATTTTATTATTGTATATACATACATGGTGTTTCTATGTGGGCAGGGCATATCCAGGTGAAGGTCAGAGGACAGTTTTGTGGAGTTAATATTCTCTTTCTACCTGTATATAATTTTCCACTTAAATGCAGTCTTTCCAAATATTAAGGTTTCCTGACTTCTGTTGGGGCCATTCTTTCATGTAGACATAAGACCCCTGTGTAGAAACAAGATGGCTATTAAGAGAGACAGGCTGGGAGTATAGCAAACATAAATACTCTCAGGACTAGAGAACTAGCTCTGTGGTTAACAGACTTGGCTTATGCTGACACCCAGGTTATATCCTAGCTCCCCCTTCCCCCCCCCCATGACAGCTCACATCTGTAACTCCAGTTCCAGGGGATCTGACACCCTCTTCTGGCCTCCTTGGGTGTCAGGCATGCATGTGGTGCACAGACATATATACAGACAAAATACCCATACACTTAAAATAATAAAATAAAAAATTTAAAAATGTTATGTGTTTTGTTCTTAGAACCTCCAGTAGAGCGGGTGGAGCATCAGAGGTAATGACTTATAAAACGTAGGGCTGGGCTGGGAAATGGCCCCGTGGTGAAGGGTAAAGGCATTGTTGCCAAGCCTGGTGGCCTGAGAGCCATCTCCCACATGCTGTCCTTTGTCCTCTGTCTGTGCTGCTGGCAGGTGTCACTCACTGGACACACACACAGTGAATGAGTGTAATGAAGAGAGAAAGGAAGGGCTGGCCTGCAGGTCTGTGGTTTGTCCAGCACGTTTGCGGCCCTGAGGTGGGGTCCCAGCATTGCAGAAAGCTGGGAGCCACTCTGGTGGGGGGTTAACAGGGTTTTCACCTATGTTTTCCTGTGCAACAGAGTCCTTTCCATTCTGAATTGACAGCCTAGCAGAAACCACTGTTTGGAGCCACAGAAGGAGCTGGTTACGATTTTCCCTTCATAGTCCAGATTTAATTGTCTGCCTGGTAGGCTGTTGCCCTCCTTTTCAGCATCACCCCCCAACCATGTTTCTTCCTCTGTGAGCCCCTTACACTTTCCTCAGCTTCTTGTTACCTGGAGAAGTAATGTTGGGGTTCTATTTCCTGGGGCTTGCTCAGTGGCCATCATTGAAACCATTAAAATGAATATATTCATAAATTGACTGGAAGATGGCCTTATAATCTGGCTGAAAGGTCCCTTTTGAAATTGTTTCCTCGGCTGTAGATGTAGCTCTATTGAGAGAACTCTTATACCACAGCTAAATAAATAAAAAATTGTTTTTAAAAATTACCTGTTTTAAAACTGGTCTCTTGAGCTGTCCCAGCACTCGGGAGGCAGAGGCAGGTGGATCTCTGTGAGTTCCAGGCTAACCTGGGCTACAGAGTGAGTTCCAGGAAAGGCTCCAAAGCTACACAGAGAAATTCTGTCTTGAAAAACCAAAACCAAAAAACAAAAACAAAACAAAATAAACCCCAGCTCTCTCGAGCTAGGCCTGGTCTGTAATCCAGTGCCGTGGAGGCTGAGGTGGGAGGTCTCAGGCCAGCCTAGGCACCTGAGGGAAAGGCCTTGCTCACCTTTACCTTGTCAGACTTCCCTCATAGTAGTTAGTGGGTTTGTTCTTTGTTTGGAGACAAGGTCTCACCATGTGGTCTGAAATTTGCTGTGTGGATGAAGCTGCCCTCAGACTTGCCAAGATCTTTCTACCTGGGCCTTCTTAGTGCTGGGATTACAGGCATGTGGCACTGAGACCGATTCATTGTTGTATTAACAATGATCATAACAATCATTTTTTTTTAAAGAAATTACTCCTTTAATTACTGGAGGGAAAAAGGACATATTAAACCAAATGGTTAGCGCTCATCCTCCCTTCCCCTTCCTGTCTAAGCGAGCATCTTGCTATGTTACCGTGGTGTCTCAGTCGCTGTTCTGTGGACCAGGGTAACTTATAAAAGTATTTAATAGGGGCTTGCTTCCAGTTTTAGAGGTTTAGTCCATTATGATGAGAAGCATGGTGGCACACAGGTAGACATGGTGCTGGAGAAGTAGCCTGGAGAGTTCTACATCCTGATCCGCAGGCAGCAAGGCATGGCTTGGCATGGGCTTTTGAAACCTCAAACCCCACCCCCAGTGACATACTTCTTCCAGCCTCCTAATCCTTTCAAATACATGAGCCTGTAGGGGCTATTCTTGTGCAAACCACACCTGGCTATCCTAGAATTCCCTAGTGATCAGCCTCTCCAGAGCTATAGGGGCCATTCTTGTGCAAACCACACCTAGCTATCCCAGATTTATTTTTTTATTTTTCATTTTTTTTTTGGTTTTTCAAAACAGGGTTTCTCTGTGTAGCTTTGCGCCTTTCCTGGAACTTGCTTTGGAGACCAGGCTGGCCTCGAACTCACAGAGATCTGCCTGCCTCTGCCTCCCGAGTGTTGGGATTAAAGGCGTGGGCCACCACCGCCCAGCATATCCCAGAATTTTCTAGTGATTAGCCTCTCCAGAGCTGGAACCACAGGAGCATTGCATTATGCTTGGATTTTTACAAGTCCTAGGAGAGGTTTCTACTTCAAGATCACACTATGGCAGTGTCTCTCTTTAGTCTTGACTAGCCCCTCTAAATGTGTCCGTAGTTTAAAAATAGAGTCTGAGCTGGGCATGGTGGCACATACCTGTAACCCTAGCATGTAAGGAGGCCGACGAGATTGAGACCTAGTCTGTTTTATATATGGAACCTGGCTCCAAAACAGAAAAACAGCCACCCCCCACCTCCGAACTGCTTGCCCAGCTTCTCCCTAAGACCAACCGTGAAATAACTCAAAACCCAATGTGAAATAAGAGTTGTGAGCCTTTCTTTGTGAATTGCAATGGTGAGGGCCCAAACACGCACCTTTTAAAATGATGTGACTGTTTTTACAGATGATGGTTGTATGCTGTAACAAATGTAAGCATTATGTGTTATGAGAACAGCTTTGCTGAAAAATTTCCATGTTTTTCTTTTTCCTTTATGTAAGGATTCCTAGATGAGGTTATGAAAAAGTATGGAAGTTTGGTCCCACTCAGTGAAAAAGATGTCCTTGGGAGATTAAAAGATGTCTTTAATGAAGACTTTTCTAATAGGTATGTCAGTGATGCAAAAGTTAAGTCCTTAAAGACAGTTACTGCCAAAAATGACTTTTCCCTTAAGAGAAAAGAAATAATTATATGTTGAAAAAATGCATTTTAACCTTTTCTTTCAAAATCTGTTTTAGAAAACCATTTATCAATAGAGAAATAACTAACTACCGGGCTAGACATCAGAAGTGCAACTTCCGTATCTTCTACAATAAGCACATGCTAGATATGGATGATCTGGTGACCCTGGATGGTCAGAATTGGTTGAATGACCAGGTTAGTGCATCGTGGGCTTTCAGGGTAGAAACTTGCACAGGATGTTGGCCAACAAAACCTATCTTTTGGATTGCCTTTCCATTAATCTTTAGAAACAAGGTCTCTAATTTTTACTGAAGCGACTCAGGTTTTATTACCTTCACTACTATCAACATGTTAACTCATACTGCTGGGGATGTTCTGAATTGTACAAGACTAATCAGCAGGTTTTAATTTTACAGGTTATTAATATGTATGGTGAGCTGATAATGGATGCCGTCCCAGACAAAGTAAGTGGGAGCTCCCTCATCACTAGTGTGCTTGTGTTATTAATAGTAAGGTGGTTGTTGGTTTTTTGTTTTTGTTTTTACTTTTAAACAGTACATAATTATCTGATATCTTTAGATTAAATGGTTGGATTATGTCTTGATTGTGCATTAGAGTCTGCCATATTTTCTATGAGATCATTTTCACTTAAGCTGAGTGCAATTGTACACCACCTTTTATCCCAGCACTTAGGGAGGTAGAGCAGGAGGGTCAGAAGTTCAAGATCATCCTTGGGTTCATAGCAAATTTGAGGCCAGTGTGGGCTATAAGAGACTATGTTTCAAAAAAGAACAAAACATTTTTGTGGGGCTGGAGAGATGGCTCAGTGGTTAAGAGCACCGCCTGCTCTTCCAGAAGACCTGGGTTCAATTCCCAGCACCCACATGGCAGCTCACAACTGTCTGTAACTCCAGTTCTAGGGGACCCGACATCCATGGCAAAACACATAAAATAAAGTTTAAAAAAATTTTTTTTGCTTAATATCAGTGTTCTGCCAGGTGGTGGTGGCGGCGGCGGCGGCGGCGCACGTCTTTAATCCCAGCACTCAGGAGGCAGAAGCAGGAGAATCTCTGTGAGTTTGAGGCCAGCCTGGCCTACAAAGCAAGTTCCAGAACAGCCAGAGCTGTTACACAGAGAAACCCTGTTTTGAAAAAACAAAACAAAAAAAACCAGTGTTCATATTTTCTTCCCTATTTACTTGTGTGTGTTTATTTGCACCCAAACTGAGCTTTTTTTTTTTTTTTTTTAAGATATCTTCAACAAGAGTTATTACAGATTTTGGGGTTGGGGATTTAGCTCAGTGGTAGAGCGCTTGCCTAGCAAGTGCAGGGCCCTGGGTTCAGTCCTCAGCTCCAGGAAAAAAAAAAAAAAAAAAAAAAAAGAAGAGTTATTACAGATTTTAAATAATAGTCTTGGGGCTAGAGAAATGGTTAAGTGCCCTGGTTGCTTTTTCAAGGAACCTGGGTTGAATTCCAAGCACCCACATAGTGGCTTATAACTGTCTATAATTCCAGTTTCAGGAGATCTGATGCCCTCTTCTGACCTCTGTGGGCACCAGATGCAGAGGCAGACGGATGTCTTCTGAGTCCCCTCACAGCCAGGGCAATACAGAGAAACTGTCCCGAAAACCAAAACATCAAAGAATAAATTACAATAAAATCCAATGATAAGCAGAATGGTTCTTTTTTTGTTTTTGATTTGGATTTTTGTGACAGGGTCTTGCTATAAAGCTCTGGCTGGTCTGGAACTCACTATTGTAGGTCAGCTGGCATTGAACTTTAGGCCATCTTCCTGCCCTGATATGCTTCCTGAAATGCTGGAGTGATAGATGTACCCCAATGCACCCAACTCTTTTTGCTTGTTTGTTTGTTTGTTTGTTTGTTTTTGAGACAGGATCTTACTATGTAGACCAGGCTGGCCTCAAACTCACAGAAATCCACCTGCCTCTGCCTCCCAAGTGCTGGACTCCTAGCTCTTTTTTAAGGATATATATTGTTTTCTTTTGAAACAGGGTTTCTCTGTCTAACTGTCCTGGAACTCACTTTGTAGACCAGGCTGGCCTTGAACTCACAGATATCCACCTGCCTCTGCCTCCCAAGTGCTGGGATTAAAGGCGTGGGCCACTGCTGCCCAGCTCCTAGCTCTTTTTTTTTTGAGACAGTGTTCACTGTGTATCCGGATTGGCCTTAGTCTTGGGATCCTCCTGCCTCATCTTCTCCAGTGCTGGGATTAAAGGCTAGCACCATGCCCAGGTTACATAGTTCTTAAAAGAATTCACTTTAGACTTAACTTTTAATTCTTAAAAGCAGGTTGCTGTGACCTACCCTGGAGTTTCAGCTTTACTAGGTCTTGGGTGGGCCTGAGAGTTTTGATTTTTTTTTTACATTCCCAAGTGATGTGATTATTGTGGTCTGATGACCATACCCTGAGATTCACAAGCACCCAGGGGATGGATAGTTCTATACTAGAAGGAGAGTTAAAGTTAGAGGGAACACTTTAGGACAACTCCGTGGGACTAGAGATTGAGCTCAGTGATAGAGTTTTTGTCTACTATACACAAGAGCCTGTGTTCAGTCTCTAGCACTCAATACACGGCCACAATTGTAATGAGTATGAGTATGCCCTCAGATGCACAGATACTGCTTTAAAACAAGAACTCTAAGCTTAGCATGTAAGACCTGCTGTTTCATTGGCCAAGGTAAGTCTTGTAGCTAGAGATGATTGTGCACGCCTTTAATCCCAACACAAGGAGGCAGAGGCAGGTGGATCTCTATGAGTGAGTTTGAGGCCAGCCTGGTCTACAGATAGAGTTCCAGGCTGTTACACAGAGAAATCTTGTCTCAAAATCGAGGAAAGAAAGAAAGAAAGAAAGAAAGAAAGAAAGAAAGAAAGAAAGAAAGAAAGAAAGAAAGAAAGAAAGAAAGAAAGAAAGAAAGAAAGAAAGAAAGAAAGAAAGAAAAAGAAAGAAAGAAAGGAAAGAAAGGAAAGAAAGGAAAGAAAGCAAAGAAAGCAAAGAAAGCAAAGAAAGGAAAGAAAGGAAAGAAAGGAAAGAAAGGAAAGAAAGAAAAGGAATGATAGTGTGCATATTTATTAATAGTTATTAGAGAGAAATCTCCAAATCTACACCCTTCAGATTGGGTTAGTTTCATAATTCCATAATTCCTACCCTGGAGTTTAAGGTAATCATTAATTCTTTTTTGCTTGCTTGTTTGTATTTTTGAGACAGAGTCTCTCTGTATAGCCCTGGCTGTCCTGGAACTTGCTCTGTAGACCTCCAACTCAGAGAGATCCATCTGCCTCTGCCTCCTGAGTGCTAGGATTAAAGGGGTGCTAATAATCAAGTTAATGAACATTTGGAGTAGACCCTTCTGTTAACTGTGTAATCTATTTTCTTCCTCTTGACTGACCTACCTACATTCCTCCCTCCTTCCCTCCCTCCCCCGCACCCCCCCCCCCATAGCTACATGAGAGGAGCTCATGTAGCTTGGACTGACCTCAGACTCTGCTGTAGCTGAGGATGGTTTTGAACTTCTGAACCTCCTGTCTGTAGCTGGAGTTTTCTCTCCGGGCCCCGCCAAGTCCCGGCAGTCTGACAGCCCACTTATAAAATAAACACACAGACACTTATATTATTTACAAACTGTATAGCCGTGGCAGGCTTCTTGCTAACTGTTCTTATATCTTAAATTAACCCATTTTTATTAATCTATAAGTTGCCATGTGGCTCGTGGCTTACCGGTACCTTACATCTTGCTTGTCATGGCGGTGGCTGGCAGCGTCTCTCTGACTCAGCCTTCCTCTTCCCAGAATTCTCTTCTCTGCTTGTCC
>CABHPH010154069.1:0-21626 GCA_902168325.1 Peromyscus nudipes
GCCCGGAGGCAGTTGCCCTAGTCCCCAAGAGTTAGGATTAGACCGGGGGCGTCCACCTAGTCAAACCCTGGAGCCCTGGGGTCTGTTTTCCCCCCAGTGTGAGGGTTCTGTCCATTGGACTTACTTTTGAAGGAGACAGCAAAAGCAGAGATGACAAGGGCCGAGGGATGTGTGGAGTGAGGCTGGGCTGTCCGAGTCAGGGGAGCCCAGGCAGGCGCCCCGCCCACTCTTGCCACCTGGGGCCTTGGCACCGCCTTCACAGGGCTGGGCTGACCCCAAGAGCTCCCTGGGCTGCTCTCACAGCCTCTGCAGGCCTCCCCTGGGGTGGGACATGCAGCGGTCGGTCCAGTCTTTTCCTTGGTCAGATAGGACTGTGCTGGCTGCCCACTTGGCTAGGTTCTCGGACTGTCCTGTGACGCTGGGACCACGGCCCTAGTGGGCAAAATATACCCCACCCATTGAGGCGTCTCTGGTCAGGACCCTCTTATGCTACCAGCCAACTGGAAGGGGGGCCAGAACACTTACGCACCGTGGCCTTTGCACCCCACTGGGTGCTGGTGACCTTCAGTGTTGTCCACTTATGGTAGGCTAGGACGTCCTGCAGAGTCCCAGGATATTAGCCTCTGCTGGCAGGGGCTCAGGGCTACCTTCTTGGTACCTTCCCCCATTCCCAGGTAATGACTTCAAAACAGCTACCCTTTAATCTGCTCAGGACTGGACATGAGTGGCCCTCCACGCTGCAAAACCTGATGCTTTGGGAGGTGGGCTGGCCAGTTTCTTAGCTAGTGCTGGATGGCCTTTGGGACCCCTGAGGAGGAAGAGTACTTCCTTAGCCAGAAGACTGAGCCCTGTGCCCATCAGCCAGCTGCCTACTCCTCAGAGACTGTAATAGGGCTGCAGTAGGCTAGTCCTGCCTTCAACTTCGCAGGGCAGCTCCTCCCTTCCCAGCTCACTTCCCAGGGTCACTCTTGTCATAGTTACACTTCACAAGCTCTTAGGGGAGCTCTACCCTGGGGACCTTCCTATGACGAACGCTTCAGGCTGCAACCTGGACAGGGGGCCCCAGGCAGCAACAACAGCCTCTGGGGGAGGGGCAGACGAGGTTGGCGCTCCGGAAAGGCAGGCCTGCCCTGCCAAGTACTCTGGGTCCTCTGTGGGCTGGAGGTCTATTGAACGGCTATTCTGCCCTTACCTGGACAACAAGATAGGTCAGGGTTAGAGGAACTGAAACAGTTCAGGAGCTCCCACTGCTCAGCCTGCCCAGGAGATGGCCTGGAACCTTGGAACTATGATCAAAGGACAGAGAAGGTCCCTGTCCCTCGGACTCCCAGGACCATCGGTCACACAGCAGGTTTTCCTCGTGTCATTGGTGAAATGGGGTAACCGTGCTTCCCTGGCTCCTGACGGGCATCAACATGTGGCGTCTCTGGAACTAGGGCACGCTAGGGAGCAGATTATTTATTATGGATTTTAGGGGTGGGTAGCTTAAGGCTAATGGTACCAGGTCTCAGGCAGATGGCAGCTCTTCCTGGCAGGGTGGAGGGCAGTCATATATCCTGGGACCTGTGTGTGCTCCTGTAACTGGATGAGCACCCTAACACTTAGGCTACTGTAGGTGTTCCCTTGTAGCAGGAGAGAGTCTGGGAGAGCCACCAGAGAGCACAGTGACAATAAGGAGAAAGTAGGGGGCTAGCCACTCCAGGGGCGGCAGACAAGGTCACCTCCAAAAGGCTCCATGGTGCCTACATTCACTGGGATGAGGTAATGTTTCTGACTGGGCTCCAGTGGGACAATCTGAACCCTCAGGTGAGTCCCAGGTCTTGGGGGAGTTCCTGTTGCTGAGGACAGCAGGCAGTGGGCCCAACCTGCTTTAGTGTCTCCTAACCCAGCTCTAGGGCTCTGGACTCTGGCTTTATGCAATTTATTGGACATGGGAAAGTTAGCTAGGGAATGATCGAGGTAAGGAAGTGAGTTCTGGAGGAACTACAGGTCCTAGAGGTAGTCAGGTCTTGGACCCGGATTGGAAGGCCTCAAGATACCATCTTTTAGCCAGGTGTGGTGGGTCCAAGCACTGGGGAGGAAGAGGCAGGAGGATCTCTGTGAGTTCTAGGCCAATCTGCTCTACAGAATGAGTTCCAGGTCAGCCAAAGTCACATAGTGAGACCTTGTCTCAAAAACAACCACCAAAACCCACCATAAAAAAAACCAAAAACCAAAAAACAAACAAACAGAAAAAACAAAGGGGCTGGAGAGATGGTTCAGAGGTTAAGAGCATTGACTATCTTCTGGAGGTCCTGAGTTCAATTCCCAGCAACCACACGGTGGCTCACAACCATCTATAATGAGATCTCACACCCTCTACTGGCCTGCAGGCAAACATATAGACAGAACACTGTATACATAATAAATAAATAAATCTTTAGAAACAAACAAAAAACCAGACACCATCTGTTCTGAACCCGAGTCCCTGTCTGGGCTACCACAGGGACCTTCTGATTTCTTAGTTCCTACCCTCCTGCCCAAGCTGGACTTGAAACTTCCTGAATGTCCAGCCCAGCTCTCTAAAGCAGGATGCAGCCTGGAGGGGTCTTGATGCTAGGCCACAATAGTGACATGCTATGAAAGTTTTGTGAAAGATACTGGGTGTCATGGCACATACCTTTACTCCCGGTACTTGGGAGGCAGGAGGATCTCTCAGTTTGAGGGCATTGTACTCTAGATAGCAAGTTCCAGGCCAGCCAGGGCTCTATAGTGAAACTCTCCGATTCAAAAGAAAAACAAAACCGATGTTCCCCCACCCACCCACCCCCAAAAAAAGTTTGGTGGAAGGAGGACTTTCAAGAAAGAATGTGGTATCCTCCTGCTAATCAACAAGTGTGAGCAGCTATCCCTTGGGCTCTTTATGAAATTAGGGCATTAACTGGGCCGTTGGGCGAGCACACACAGGGTTCCTTCCACTGGCCTAGAAATGGCCTCCCCAGGCTAGAACATTCCTAATAGGAGCTGAGATAGCTAATAGGCCACTTTGTCCTGGCCCAGCCAAATCTGGAGGCCATTGTGATGATTCTGGTGTAGCCAGGGCTGAGCCGATTGCTTTATCCTTAAGTCCCCAGCGGCGGCGGCGGTGGTGGTGGTGGTGGTGAATAAACCAGACAGAGAAGCATTTCAGAAGCTCCATGCAGAGGACAGCCCTTAACTCCAGCTGGTTGATTCTCTCAGAAATAAAAGTACAGAGGTCAGGGCTTGCCCAAGCCAAGGGGGAAGAACTCAGGTTGGCCATCCTCCATCCACTGAGAAGGCTGAGCATGTGACCTGTGACCCTGCAGGCCATCAGGTTTTGTGAAGCCCCTTTCATGGGGGACATGGTAACAGGAGCTGAGCCAGAGCCAGGCCTTTCAGTTAACTTTGTCCCTATCCCTGCAGGCCACAGAAGCCAACACAGGGATTGGGGAAATGCTGCTTCGTGTTAAACAGCTCTTAACAGACTAGACGGCTTTTTATAGCATCTTAGAAAGCATAGATGTGGGTTTCAAAAATAATCTAGACAGCTACAAGGAGCACTGTCATGTTGAGATGGCCCAGTGATTAAAACTCTCACCTTGTGTGAGGATGGGGGTTTGGATCCCCAGTTCCCACATAAATGCCAGGTGGATGTAGTAGCTGTTCAGTAATTCCAGCACTCATAAGATAGAGACAAAGTGTGGTGGTTTGAATAAGAATGACCCTCATAGACTCATATATTTACATGCTTGGTCTCCAGTTGATGAACTGTTTGGAAAGGATTAGGAGGTGTGGATTTGCAGGAGGTGTGTCACTGAGAGTGGGCTTTGAGGTTTCAAAAGCCCACTCCAGGGCCAGTCTCTCTCTCTCTGCTGTCTTTGGATCAGCTTCTCCTCCAGCACCATGCCTGTCTGCTTCCTGCCATGATGATCGTGGACTAACCCTCTGAAACTATAAGCAAACCCTGCTGAAAAGCTTTCTTGGTCATGATGTCTCTTCATAGCGATAGAACAGTAACTAAAACACAGAGGATTACTGGAGCAAGCTTGCTAGCCAGACTGGTTGTATTGGTGAACTCTGGGTTCAACTGAGAGACCCTGCCTCGATGAACTATTGGAGAGCCTTTAAGGAGACTCCCAATGTCAACCTTGGGTCTCCATAAAAATATGCACACACATGCGTGTGTGTGTGTGTGTGTGTGTGTGTGTATGTAAATATATACACATGTGTATACACACCACACATACACACAATAGGGAAGGGAATGTAATGTTATTCCAAGGAAGACACACCTGGGCAGCTCTTGTCCAGTTCCACCCCTGGAGACAGCTAACAGTAGCTTAGGGACACAGACTCCACGCCCCTGTCTTGGGAAGCATACCTCTTAACTGGGCTGACTGAAGTCTTGGACACCATAGTAATTATGGTGAACTGAGGCTCCTGCTTCAGAGAAAGGCCTGCTGAAGACACAGGTGTCTCTGTGCTAACAATTCTGCAAGTTGTGCATAGCAGTGCCTGTGTGCAGCCTGGCACTTGGGAGGCTGAGGCAGGATCACTTGACGTTTAAGGCTAGCATAAGCTACGTTGTTGTCAGACCCTATGGGTGGGGAAAAGAGGGAGAGGGAGGGAGAGGGAGGGGAAGGGGAGGGGGAGGGGAGGGGGAGGGGGAGGGAGGGCGGGAGGGAGGGAGAGAGAGAGAGAGAGAGAGCGAGAGAGAGAGAGAGAGAGTGAGATCCGACCTAGTGGGGGGGGGCAGGAGTAGGCATTGGGAGGCTACAAGGACAAGACCCACACCCAGTGGTGGTACCATGTGCATCTCTTTGACACTGTGGTTCCTGCCCAAGGACTGCGGTCACTATCTGCAGAAGAGCAGCCACTGCGACTCCATATGATTGCTCTTTGTGGAGCCAGGCAGCAGGTTATGTCAGGGTACCGATCCCCAAACCTCACACCAAAGGGGAACAGCAGACATTGACTAAGACAAGCTTCCTGAACAGGCAGTGTTGCTCAGCTGGAAGCAGTGCAGAGTCTGGAGCAGGGAGGAGGTTCCTGTGTTTTGTGCCTCCCCTGACACCCGGCCACTGAGGCTGGGTGGGGTCCATGGGCACGGTCTCTCCCTGAAGACAAGGATAGTGTCTAGCAGCTGTGTTGTGCCCTGGGCAGCACAGGGTATGCAGGTGAGGTCATGTGTGGAGCCACATGAGTGGGAATGGTCCACATGACATCCTGTGGCGAGGGTGGATAGGTGAGATCTACTGTACCTGCTCTGTCCGAGACATCCTTGTTTCCACCTGGACTGTTTCTAAGGATGCCTGCGGAGTTGCTCCAGGACAGAGGGTGAGCAGCTGCAGCACTTGCCTGCACGATTGCACTCAGCTGTAGCCGTGGGCCTCACCTGCTGCTGCCATGAGAGGAGTGATATGTGGCCACACCCTGAACCAGAAATCTGGAGCCCAGCCTGGGAACTGTGGGGCCCCTTTCCTGCTATCATGTGGAGGCCCCCTTCTTTTGTCACCGGGAGTATCTCAGGACAAAGTCTGCACACATTCATCTTCTGTCCCTTCTGGAAGTCCATCCTACTCCAGTGGGAGGGTGTCTCTACAGTCACCCTCGTGTGTCCCTCTAGCCCTGGGTCTGTGCCTGAACCAGGGATGAGGCTCAAGAGATGCCTCTCATGTTCAGCTGCTGGTGAGCATGTGAAGAGGGTCCAGGCCCCAGATCCCTGGGTGGCTAGAGTGTCTTCAGGGGTGGCAGAGGGTGAGCCTCTGTGCTTGTCATCTGGCTTGTTTACTTTTTAACCTTGAGCTCTCTGATGCTCCTACATGGGCACCTTGTCTTGTACCTGGAGCCAGAGCTGGCCAGTGACTGCTCCGAAATGGTTAAACACTAACCCTGGAGCCTGCCCCTGTCCATGGCCTCTCCTCATGCCTGCCCTCTCTCATAAACGTTCGGTGGCTTAGGTATCATGGGAACTCACCTTCCTTTCCTACCTCATGTGCAGACACAATCTGTCTGCTTCGTTGTTGGAGCCTACCAAGGTTTCCTAGTGGCTTTACCCAGCTGGACTGCATAAGAGGATGATTGGGCCACGGGCCTGGGTACCAGGTGTTTGGAAGGGTCTACACTTGGTTGTATCTAGCAGGGGCAGGCCTTTTTGCCTTGCCCCTTGTCATTGTTATGAAAAGCCCTTTTGAATAAAGTTCAGGATCGGTGGGTTTTGACCCAGGCCCTCCCGAGGCCATTCTGTGTTTCTGTCTTTCCTCTCATCATCTAGGTATCTCTTTCTATCTAAATATTTCCCACTTCTCCCTGCTCAAGAGTACTCTGGTTGTAAAGGTGGGGGCTGGTCCCCTGCACTTCGTGAAAGCTTCACTGTGGAAACAGCTGGGGGAGGGAAGCTGACCGACCGTGCCACATGGCCATGACTGAATCTAGGGGCAGTTGTGTAATCATTCCTAATTTTGCAAATGAAAGCTTTGTGGCTCACAGCTAGTATCCAAAGACAAGACGTGGGACGCAAGTCCATCCTGTGTGTGGTGTACCCATGGTCTGCTTAAGCTCCAGGCAAGATCTCCCGTCTATGAGTTGGGTCTTCCCAGTGCCATAGTGCACTGCTGTGCCTGCAGATTGCCTGACCTGCTCAACCACCTGTTGGCTCATGCCAGTCACTTCCAAAACTACTCAGAGCTGACAGGTGGGTAGTCAGCCCAGGAGAGAGGACCCCACGGCACTGTGTGTGCAAAGAAGTGACCACAGGTGACTCTGCCCACATCCTGTCCAAGTGACCTTGGACTGAGTGGCCTGAGGCATCTTATTTGCTGAACCTTTGGGATCTTGTCTGCTCAGGTGGCCCGCTGTCTGCTTCTGGCCCTTCCTGCAGAGGCCCAGTTTGATATAGGCCCTGATGAAGTACTGGGTCCTCGTGGAGACAGACATGTCACTAAGAGCACAGCTGTCAGGGGCTGACAGGTGAAAGCCCTAAAGGACTTGCAGAGAATCTGCCCTTTACTGGTCCGCGCTTTCTAGTCTGTCAGCTCTGACACTGACCACCTAAGCCACCAGCGAAATCTCTACTTTCCACTCTATCAGGCAACCAGTTCTGGGCTCCTCAACGTGGTCAACAGTCTGTGATCACTCAGGATAGCATCAGGCCAAAGGGTGGATGGATACAATGAGATCTGGAGGACTGGCTTCCGTCTTATGCATCTGTGACAAATGTACCCTGGCCAGTCAGCCTTGAGCTCAACACCCACCCAGGGGGTCTCAGACTTGAGAAGGCCCCAGCCCTGCTGACCTCGGAGTCACCTGGATTTTCTCATGTCCAGGATTTGGTGTCCTGGTAATACTGTGTGGGTGGAGCAGGCCCCCCTCGAGGATGCCTAGGCCTGCTTGCTATGATGTGCTGAGGACCACTGCCTCATTTCAACAACCGATAGGGGTTTGATTGTCCGTTTCTGAAACTGGATCAAGACAGAGAGAGTGAGGTCAATGCCTGAAAGAACACACGAACATCAGTGGGGAGGACAAGTTGCCATGGAGGGCCTCCTTGGCCCACGATCTACTCAGGGCTTCTCTGTGGCACAGCCATTGGTCTCAGCGCAGTCCCAAGCAAAGTAGACTGCAGAGGCTGGGAGGCCATCTTTGTGAGAGCTTGCAAGGGCACCCTGTAATGCTTAGTGCATGGCTCCTCCCTGCACAAGAACACATGGGATGAGAAATGGTGTGATTTTAACAAAGGCTGTTAGAGGAGTGGTAAAGTAAAGCAGGAATGGAATGTGCTTTAGTTATGGAATACATAGGTTCCAGCATCCTTCTCAAGGCAAGTGTAAAGTCTAGAAAAGTTGCTCTGCTCAGACACCCAGAGGTCCAGCCACCCACACCACAGCCAATAGCTGAGCAGCCCAGAGCTCTCTCACTTCTCCTTCCTGACTGGGTGGGTACAGTCTATCCAGGAGGGCTCCCTTGCCAAGGGCCACGATGCCGGGCCCATGTCGGAGGGGTCTTTCCACTGCACCGTAGGAGATGCTGTAGCCTCTGGCTCACTTTGCTTGGGGTGTTCACTCTATGCTGACCCCTGGGAGTCAGGCAGCCTTACTTATGCACCATGCAAACCCCTGCCCTGCACAGCTGAGCCGGTGAATATGATCTCCAGAGAAAACAGGATCCTTCTCAAGAGTCTGAGCTACAGAGAAGAGCAGCAAATGGAGCACAGGCAGTGTGCAGGTTGGTGATGCCCTGCAGGACCAAGAGCCAGAGTGGGCCAAACCATGTCCCTCAAGTTAGAAGACAAGCAGTTGACAGTTGTGGGGGGAAATAAGGAAAATGATGCTGTTGGTTGATTGTTCCTAATATCTCTGGATAAATTGACAAAGAAAGAGAATGAGCTTGTGATAAAATTAACCAACTTCTAGAGTCTCAGAATATGGTGAAGGCCAACAATGAACTCAGTGAAAAAAACTGACCAGCTCCAGATGCACATAAACAGTCTAAAGTTTCTAAGTGCGTCCTGGAAGAAAATCTTCTCTCCAGCAGCCACAGAGATCAAGTTGCAGAAAATCAAACCAAAGCCCTCCTTATAAGGTTGGCCTTGGAGGGTGTCAGCAGTTAAAGTAAAGGCGTTAATTGGTCAAGACTGAGATCCTGTAACATGGGATGGGGATGTGTGGGAGGACCCTATTGGTGCTGAGGACTTTGAACCCCCAGGTTCTCAAGGGTTTATCTTACCCGAGGAAGTATTCTCCCCACCCTCAGCAGAAGATGTACTCCCACCCCAACACCCCGAAATATTGCCTATTCTGCCTTTGACTGAGGAAATTAATCCTTCATTGTCTGCTAAACCAGCAGTGACTTTGTCTGAAGGAGATGCCAGGCAACACAATACTGATGTCCCTCAGGGCTGACCAACAGTTGCCTCTGGACCTATAACCAGACTTAAGGCTAAGCAGGCTCCTAGAGAGGAGATAGAAAGTGCAGTCCACCAGGAGGTGCGCTACACTACTAAAGAGCTTAATGAGTTTGCTAGTTCATTCAAGCAGAAGTCTGGGGAATACGAGTGGGAATGGATTTTAAGGGTGTGGGATAACGGTGGAAGGAACATAAAACTGGATCAGGCTGAGTTTATTGATACAGGCTCACTGAGTGGAGATTCTAGGTTTAATATGGAAGCTCACACAGTTAAAAAAAAAAGTGCCAAAAGTATTTTTTGAGTGGCTGGCGGAAGCATTTGTTAAAAGATGGCCTACTGAAAAGGAGCTGGAGATGCCTGATGTCCCTTGGCTTAGTGTTGACGAAGGCATTTTAAGGCTCAGGGAATTGGAATGCTAGAGTGGGTGTACTGGCTGGTTTTGTGTGTCAACCTGACACAGGCTAGCATCATCAGAGAGGAAGGAAATGTGTCCATGAGATCCAACTGTAAGGCATTTCTTCAACTAGTGATCAATGGGGAGGACCCAAGCCATGGTGGGTGGTGCCATCCCTGGACTCTTGGTCCTGGGTTCTATAAGAAAGCAGACTGAGCAATCCAGGAGAAGCAATCCAGTAAACAGAACCTCTCTTGATGACCTCCATGGCCTCTGCATCAGCTCCTGCCTCCAGGTGCCTGCCTTCCTTGAATTCCTGTCCTGACTTCCTTTGGTGATTAACAGCAATGTGAAAGTGTAAGCTGGGGGTAGGAGGGCACTGGAGAGGTGGCTCAGCACTCAAGAGTAGTGGCTGATCTTCCAGAAGTCCTGAGTTCAATTCCCAGTGATCACATTGTGGCTCACAACCATCTATACTGGGATGTGATGCCCCCTTCTGGCATAAAGGTGTACATGCAGATAGCGCTCATGCATAAAATAAACAAGTCTTTAGAAAAAAAGAAAGAAAGTGTAAGCTGAATAAACCCTTTCCTCCTCAACTTGCTTTTTTGGTCATAGTGTTTCATTATAGCAACAGAAACTCTAAGACAGTGGGTATGCTGTGTAAAACCTAATCTTCCACCAATGCCTTTCATGAATCCTATAGGATACGAAATGGTGAAAGGGCATCAGCACATTTGAAGAGTCTTGTTATCACCCTTTTCCTTGTGCCAGACCTGAGGGTTGGAGACACTGCAGCTCAGCTGAATGAATTAAATGCAGTGGGTTTAGCTGGGTCCTGAGGTAGCAGGGACCAGGTGGGAGAACTGAATCGCCAAAGGCAAGGTAGTCGTAGTTATCGGAATGGGCAGCACAGACAAAACAATGTCCATAATGGCCTACCCATAATGCTCAGCACATGCAAAGTGAATTTTATTTTATTTTATTACTTAGTTTTTCTACACAGGATTTCTCTGTGCAGCCCTGGCTGTCCTGGAACTTTCTCTGTAGACCAGGCTGGCCTTGAACCCAGAGATCCTCCGGCCTCTGCCTCTGAGTGGTGGGATTAAAGACATTCACCACCACTGCCCTACAACAAAGTGAATTTTATGGTGGCACAGCTCATATGGACCTTTGGTGCTGGCTAATCAGTCCTGGTGTTTCCAGGCATGAAGTAGATCAGAATTCCACTGCATTTCTCTTTGATCTGAATAAGCAGAAACATTCTAAAACAAATGAAAGAAAGTCTACACTGGACCATGGCAAAGGGAATCTCAGCCTGTGAACCAGTTTCCAGACTGGAGCCAGTTTGCAGATCCAGAACCTCTTGAATGAAGGGATGGCCAGGTTCCCCTGAGGAAGGAACTTGACAAATACCTAAGAGTTTCACTGTTAGCCTTTTCCCAGGCCTTCCCAGAGGGACCTGTGGCCTTTTACAAGGGGAACTGTATCCTGAGGAAAGTAACAATCAGACTTTCCAGGGTCTGTTGGATACTGGTTCTGAGTTGATTCTGATTCTGGGAGACCCCAAGAAACATTGTGGCCCTTATGGAGGTCAGGTGATTAATGGAGTTTTAACTGAAGTCTGATTCACAATAGGTCCATTGGGTCCCTGAATTAATCCTGTGGTTATTCCCCAGACTCCGAATGTATAAATGGGATAGATAGACTTACAAGTTGGCAGAAGTCTCCCATTGGTCACCTGACCTGTGGAGTGAGGGCTGTTATGGTTGGAAAGGCTAAACGGAATCCTTTAGAGTTGCCTCTGTCAGGGGAAATAGTGAATCAAAAACATTATCACATCCCTGGAGGGAATTCTTGGACTCTCTATTGGTCGACAGCCATTGTTGGCCTAGCTGGACCACAGCCTTTAAGCCATCCTAACACACACACACACACACACACACACACACACACACACACACACACATTCTGAAGTTCTGTTCCTCTAGAGAATCTATTATATATATCCAAAGAAAGAAAGAAAGAAAAAGGACATGGTAATGTGCATTTATAATCCTAGTGCTGGGGAAGTGGAGGCAGGTGGATCCCTGGAGTATTGGCCAGTCAGCCTAGCCCAATCAGGGAACCTCAGGTCCTAGACTCTGTCTCAAAAGCCAAAGCTGGTGACTCCTAAGGAACAACACCCAAGTCGATCCCTAGCCTCCATATACATGCACATACATGTGCCTGTACACCCGCACATACACACATACAAAATAAACAAACACATCGTATTAGTGTATATAACACTATTAGTTAGACTAGGGTTTACATAGTTCTGAAGGGGATTTTTATTTGTTTGTTTGTTTTTTGAGACAGGGTTTCTCTAAGTTGCCCTAGCTGTCCTGGAACTGTAGATCAGGCTGGTCTTGAACTCAAGGAGATCCACCTGCCTCTGCTTCCCAAATGCTGGATTAAAGGCGTGCACTACTGCCCAGGTCTGAATGAGGTTTTTATGTTGTTCGGAAATTGTGGGTAATCTCAAAGATGAAAGCAGAACATACTTACTCCTCCTAAGGCAAGCCCCAGCGAGCCATGGGAGTCAGGGCCGGGCACCTTTTCAGTCCTGTAAAGAAGGTGGTGATGAGTGGTTGGTAGTTTAATTCCTGTGGTTAAGCAACACCATGGTGCTCAGAGTTTGTACATTTGGGGCTTGCTGAGAAACCTGTCTCTGAAGATGTCTGCAGAAGCCACAGTCTGAATCCATCCTCAGATGGACACTGTGATGGGGAAGATCCTCTGTGGTCATGAGAATGGGTCAAGAAGAAATGAAGAGGCATCAGGGCTACATGGGGTGTTCAGCCTCAGGTACTGGCAATAAATCGGTGTGCTGGTCAGTTTGATGTTCGAATCTTAGATGGTCTTTTAATAGAAAACCCAGAGCCAGATATTAGGGTAAAAGCTGAAAGATCAGAGAAGCAGAGCAGCCAGCCATTAGTTCTTACCTCTACGAAGTCCTCAGCCTAAAGAGAGTGAGTTCCTGTTTCCTCACACCTTATATACCTTTCTCTGCCCTGCCATATTACTTCCTGGGATTAAAGGCGTGTGTGCTTCCCAAGCAAAGGCATAAGATCTCAACTGCTGGAATTAAAGGTGTGTGCCACCAATGCCTGACCTCTATGTCTAATCTAGTGTCTAGCTCTGTCTTCTGATCCTCAGGCAAGTTTATTAGGGTACACAATATATCACCACAGTTTTAGGTCAGCTTGACACAAACTAGAGTCATCAGAGAGGAGGGAACCTCAATTGAGAAGATGCCTCTGTAAGATCGGCCAGTAGGCAAACCTGCAAGGTGTTTTCTTAATTAGTGATTGATGTGATAGGGCCCAGTCATTGTGGGTGGTGCCGTCCCTAGGCTGGTGGTCCTGGGTTCTGTAAGAAAACTTTCTGAGAAAACCACGAGGACCAAGCCAGTAAGCAGCACTCCTCCATGGCCTCTGCATCAGCTCCTGCCTCCTCCAGGTTCCTGCTCTGACTTCCTTCCAAGGTGAACCATGATATGGAAATGTAAGAGAAACAAACTCTTTCCTCTTCGAGCTCATTTGGTTATGGTATTCAATCATAGCAATAGAAACCTAACTAAACCAATCTGCCAGTCTATGTCACCAGCCTCCGTGCCTCCAGATTGGAGTCTTTGTGGGTGTGTTGTCGCCGACAAAATACAAACAGCAGTTTAAAAGGAGAACATACTTGTTTGGCTGCATGCATTCAGAGGTTTCAATCTGGTCATTTGCACAATTGTTGTGGGCTTGTGTTGAGGCAGAGCACCACGGTGGGGAGCACATGGTGGAGCAAGCTGCTCACCTCATGATGGCCAGGAAGCAGAGAGAGTAAGACTACATGCCCCGGAATGAGATATACCCTTCAAAGTCACACCTCCAGTGACCACTTCCTCTGCTGAGGCCCACCTCCTACTTTCCACCATCTCCCAGAATGCCACCCAATTATGAATCCTTGAATGCATTAATTGTCAGAGCCCTCACGACTTGGTTGCTTCCCCAAAAGCTCTACCCCTGGATATTGCACTGGGGTCTGTATCTTCAATAGTCGAGCCTTTGGATTGGGAAGGGGGAGGGGTAACCACGTATCCAAACTGTACCAGTGAAGTATAAACATCTCAGATCTGTTGCAGATCTCGCAACACCCTGAGGTCAGTCCGAGATAACCTTCACACCCCTCTACTTGAGATTCCTATCCACTTGGCCCAGAACAGGTACAGAAAAGACTAATCAGATAGATCCTGACATTGGAGGCAGCCATGCATGAGGACAGTCCACAGACCCACGCATGGAGGATTTCCAGCCCCGGAGAAACATCAAACAACCTTGGAGCATGTCTTATTTAAAGTCCCGAGGAGGTATAGGAGGCAAGAACATCTAAGATAGAAAAATAGGTACATACCTGCAAAGAAAGACCATCTTTTACTTTCATGTCATCATGGGTTAGAGCATCGTAGATGAGTGAATCGCCCACAGGATGGGGCGATAAAAGGGATGGACCATGCGGAAGAGATGCCCAGAGTTGGTGCAGGGGCAAGAGTGGGAGAGGAGAGGGGAAGCATGAGGCGCTAACACGAGGTATGAAAAAAAGCTGGAAAATCATAGAGACCAAACAGGTCAAACCCCTCCCCCAGCCCTGCACCTGTCAAGAATGAAGAGCAAGTCTGAGAGGCACACAGTTCAGAAAGTTCTCCAAACCAAGAATGTGCACACAGAATGGAGACGCCCACAATTTTACCACCGAGAGCGACAGTGGCTTTTACATGGGTGGTTCTGGCCCCAAGGTGCGCTGTGCAGCCTGAAGATCCTGCATCACAGGACAACTTTAGGCATCTGGTGGTGGAGGCAAGGAGACCACTCAGCACCCCATGGCATAGAAGGGGAAACCACAGAGGAAGACCAGTTCCAGATGTTGGCAGTGCTCAGTGGACACCTTGTTGTGCCTGTCATAGCCCCAGGGCCCATCCTTCATCTCTGACCAAGGGGCAGGTGTTGGAATTCGATGGGTTACCCCAGGCTCCGTGCTCTGTTGCATTTACTATTACCACTAGATGGCGCCTCAGACCCATTGGATCAATGCTCTCGGTTCCAGAAGGCTCTGGAGGCCCTATAGTGTGGGCCCAGGCCTCGCTCAAAGTGTGGTCTCAGGACTCCACAATCCTTAGTTTGTGAATGTTTGGTTTGACACATCGGTAATTTTGATGAGCATTCAGTCTATTAGAAATTGAAAGGAGAATGTTTTTAAAATGTCTACTCTCTTGAAAATAGCAACTGTAAACCCTTAGACAGGAGCATAACATTCTAACAAAAATAGTGATATTTACTTAAAGGACTCCCACCTATATATGGTTTGTATAGAACTTCTCTTTGCTTCTCCTCTGCAGTCATGCAGCTTCTGGAACATTCCATCAACACTCTCAGGGACAGAGGTTCTTTGTGGGCTCCTGAAAGGTCTTCCTGAAAGGTCTCTGGGACAGCGTGATTATAGGGACTCCTGCCACCTGGGAAAGAATTCATAGCTGGCAGCTGCAAGGCCTTGCATTATATCCCTAGCACCAAAAAGTTAATACCTCCCCACCCCCATACTAGGGATGAGCTCAAGGCTTTGCTCATGCTGTGCAGGCCTACCACTGAACTGAAGTGCCAGCTCAGGCTCCTCTCCCTCCTTCTTTTCTTCCTCCTTAACAGCATTTGGTCTACAGAAAAATTGGGTTAGCCATTCAGGCTCAATGCTGCTCTCCTGTTTCTCGTTGGAGTGAGCGGACCTGGACCCTGAGCATCTTTATGACCTACCTGGGTTCCTCATCATATCCCCAGAAGTTATCCAGTATCCTTCCTCCCACCTCAGAGTCCCTCCCAGGACACCACACAACTGTCAGCTCTCAAATCCTGCAGGGCTGCTTCTGAGGAGATACCTTGCAGGCTTTGTCAGGTTTCTCTCAGGATTCAGGGACCCTTTACCCTTCCCACTATTCAGAACAGGAAGACTCTTTGCTGCCTTGGTTCCCGAGGGGAGGGGGAGGGGAGGGAGAGCAGAGCAGCCCCAGTTGGGCTAGCAGCAGGAGTGTGGAGTCCCCAGGAGCGTGGAGCAACAGGCTGATGCAGAAAGCTCCTGACACCACACAGACTGCGTCCTCACTGCTCTGAGTAGGGCAGGAGGTCAGGTGGCTGCTCAGCACTGTGTGGCCTCAGCCTCCTCCTGTGACTGTCCTGAGGGAGCAAAGACTCAGCTCAGGTGTGTGTGCAAGTGTGCTCAGCTTTGAGCTCCAGGGCAGAGAGCCCAGTGTCCAACCCCCTCCACACCTGCTCCGCATTCTTTGGTCCATGCGGCAGGCCAGCTGTCAGGTCTGCCTAAGTCTGCCTGCGCACAGGGAAACAAGACCCCTGGAGTCCTGGGCTATCCAGCGCATCAAGTCCTGGGACAGAGTCCTCATTTGACCTATGACCCAGTGGTTGGACTGGTATCCTTCCTTCCTTCCTTCTTTTCTTTTTTTTCTTTTTCTTTTTTTTTTTTTAAAGATTTATTTATTTATTGTGTATACAGTGTTCTGTCTGCATATATCCCTGCAGGCCAGAAGAGGGCACCAGATCCCATTACAGATGGTTGTGAGCCACCATGTGGTTGCTGGGAATTGAACTCAGGACCTTTGGAAGAACAAGCAGTGCTCTTAACCTCTGAGCCATCTCTCCAGCCCCCCTTCCTTCTTTTCTTACTTTAAAAAATTTTAAGTTGTTGGCCAGTGGTGGCACATGCCTTTAATCCCAGCACTCGGGAGGCAGAGGCAGGCGGAGCTCTGTGAGTTCGAGGCCAGCCTGGGCTACAGAGTGAGTTCCAGGAAAGGTGCAATCTACACAGAGAAACCCTGTCTCAAAAAAAAAAAAGAAAAAAAATTTTTAATTAAAAAATTATATGTGTGTGTGTACATGTGCATTGATTGGATCCCTTGGAGCTAAAGTTACAGGCAGTTGTAAGCCACTGATATGATTACTGGGAATCAAACTCAGGTCCTCTGCAAGAGATTTTTTTGTTTGTTTGATTTTTATTTTTCAAGACAGGTTCTCTCTGTGTAGCCCTGGCTGTCTTGTAACTCACTATGTAGACCAGGTTGGCCTTGAACTCAGAGATCTGCCTGCCTCTGCCTCCTGAGGGCTGGGAGTAAAGGCATGTGCCACTACTGCCTGGCTAGGTACTAACCAGGCCTGAGCCTGCTTAGCTTCCAAGATCAGGCTTGTTCAGGGTTGTATGGCAGTAGACTTCCGCAAGAGCTTTTAGCCACTGAGCTGTATCTCCAGTCCTATTTATTTATTTATTCTCAAATGAAATTTTTACCGAGCTCATTGTTAGATTTATTTGACATTGTGAAGAACAGCACAAGAGGACCCATTGCCCACTACCCAGTGTCTCCCAAAGGGACATTCTTCAGAATCGGACCCAAGGTGTTTTTGTAGCTGTGCGTCACCCTTCTGTGTCTGTGTTAGATGTCTGCAGTGTGGACAGTTGCCACATGTCAGTCTCATTTAGACCACAGTCAGGTCCTGGAGATTCAGCTTCTCTTAGTAATTCCTTTATTAGAAAATCAGAGAAGTTCTGGGCATAGTGATGCACATCTGTGAGTCCAGTGCTTGAGAGGCTGAGGCAAGAACATCCTGAGTCTGAGACTGCCTTGGGCTTCATATCAAGACCCTGCCTCAAAACAAAAAACAAACACAAACCAGGACCACCACCTACATACAAACACATACATGCATATACACACATGTGATAAAAACAGAGGCCAGTGAGACGGCTCAGTGTGTAAGCATTTGCTGTCAAGACTAATGACCTAAGTTTGATCCCTGGGACACACGGTAGGAGAGAACTGACTTTCAAAAGCTATACTCTGTGCCAGGCCTTTAATCCAAGTGCTTAGGAGGCAGAGGTAGGTTTGAGGCCAGCCTGGTCTACAAATCGAGTTCCAGGACAGCTAGGGCTGTTACACAGAGAAAACTTGTCTCAAAATCACCCCTTCCCCCCAAAAAAACATTGTGCTCTGACCTCTGCACACACCAGAGCATGTGCACACCCCTTTATACATGCACAATAAATCTATTTAAAAAACAAACAAACAAAACAAAACAAACAAACAAAAAACAGGATGTGTACATCTGTTAATGCCAGCACTTGGGAGGTCAAGGCAGAAGGATCAGGATTTCCAGGTCATCTGTTGTAGAATATTATTTAACTAGGCAACGATGTGTTACATTTGTTTATGCTGCCAAATGTTACTTTAACTATGCGAAGGTGTGTTACATTTGTTTATGCTGCCTTTGTTTAATTATGTAAAGATGTGTTGGGGTTTCACCCTGCCTGCCTAAGGCACCTGATTGGTCTAGTAAAAAGATGAATAGCCAATAGCTTGGTAGGAAAGGGATAGGCGGGGCTGGTGGGCAGAGAGAATAAATAGGAGAAAGCTGGGCTTGAAAAGAGACAAGAGGAAGAAGAGAAGAGAGAATAAGGGGGAGAGAGAGGAAGAGAGGAAGATGGCCAGGGCCAGCCAGCCAGCCAGCCGCCAGCCCCACCCTGGAGGAAGCGAAAAGGTAGGGCATACAGAAGAAAAGAAAGAAAGGTAAAAAGTCCCAAGGCAAAGGTAGGTAAAGAGAAACCGGTTAATTTAAGTTAAAAGAGCTAGCCAGAAACAAGCCTAAGCTAGGCTGAGCATTCAAAACTAATAAGTCTCCACATCATGAGTTGGGGGCTGGTTGGTGACCCAAAAGAAAGTCTGGTGTAGTCATCCTCAGCATCTACATAGCAAGTTAGAGGGAGCCTGGACTACTAGGGATCCTCTCTCTAGCAACAACAACAACAACAAAAAAAAAAACCAAAAACAGCAAAAAACATTTTTTCCCCCATTTGAAGAAATATTAATTAGATATAGTCTGTCTTTTTCCTTACTCTTCTGTTAAGCTCTCTGTTTTATTTGGTAATAAAGCTATGCTGGCTTCCAGAGTTCCACAGAGCAGGTTTCATCTCCAGGCATCTTGGCTGAGTGAGGAGGAGGGGTTTGGAGTGCTGTGGAGAGCTACTGGCCACCTCACGGACTGTGTCCCTTTTGCTCTGAGTGGGACAGGAGTCCAGGTGGCTGCTCAACACCAGGTGGCCTCACACTCCTCCTGTGACTGTCCCAAGGGAGCAGAGACCCAGCTCAGGTGTGTACATACAAGTGCGCAGTGTGTCCTCAGTGGCACAGCGTAGTGTCTATGCCTGCCGTGGACTCTGCGCTCCATCCCAGCACCACAGACCGAGGAAAAACAAAGCAAATGTAACTCCCAGGCTCTCTTCCAGAAAGCGGAGAGGCCTGAGGCTTGGTGGGCTACCTGTCTTAAAGGTGTGAGAGTGCCCCCCCCCCTCCCCCCCCCCCCACCCCAATCACTGCTGTTGTTGGACTCAGCAGTGGCTCCTGGCTTTACTGGAAATTTGGATTTTTCACACTGTCTGTTTTGTACCTTCATGTGCATGGATTTTGTGGTTTGGGGATCGTGTCTGACGCTGCCAGGGCCAATTCCTGGGGTTCTGCCACAGTGATTCCTACCTTTTTGACACCAAGTTCTGTTTTCCACCATCCTTAGTGTCTGAGAGCACCAGTCCTCTGCTCTCATGGGCCCATAAGGTCTGTCTGTCTTCATCGTTTCCTAGATGATGATTTCTAGGTTTGATGTCTACCGTGATGTCTCCCTGCATCGTCTGCTTCCATTTCCCTGGGTTGTGAGCAGAGTGAACAAGGCTTGTGATGCTCGCCTTCCTGAGGTTCAGCTGCCTGGGCCAATGGTCAGTGTGGACTGTGTCTGTGCGCTTACCTGGCTACTGAAAGTCTATCCTGGTCTTTCCTGGCTTTGGATATAAGCTGTGGTTGCATCTTTGGGCTAGACACTACTGGCCACAGTCTCTGGGTAAAAGTCAAAGGTCAGAGGTCAGGAGTCAAGATAAGATGCATGGTCTTGGGAGCTTTGGCAGTACCCACTGAGCTGGGACCTCATCTCAGGGAGGCAAATCTTCTACTTGGGCAAGGGCTCCATCAAGGGTTTAAGTTTCTTCCTGGCCTCAGCCTCTAATGGTCCACTACCCCACCCAGGGGCACCCTCACTTGAACAGTCTACTTGTCTCTATGGGACCTACCTCACAATCTGTGGAACCCAGACTTCCCTGGCCCTTTCTAAAGGACATTACTCAGGAGAGGCAGAAGGTTCCCCATGGTCTTCCTTAGCCTCAGGGGCTGCTTTCTTTTGCTTTGCCCATCAGGGCTCCATCCAGGTAAGGCTGGAGGGCCCCTGATTGCCCTGTTAAAGTTCAAAGTCACCTGGGAAGACAGAGCAGGCCGCAGGTGGATAGGGGGGCTTGTGGGCCAGCTATTGGCTGGTGAACAATGCAAGTGTGTAAGTGCAGGGGTCAGGATTGGATCAGGAGGGGACTGAGGCAAGACTGGAGGCCCCACCCCCTTCACTGAGGGAGAAATGTGGTGGGGAAGGTTTTGTCCTTCCTGGAAAATATGCTTTTGCTTTCAGACTCCACTGACAGGTCCTTAGAGTGCTGATGGAGTGTGCAGGCGTTTAACAGACATTGTTAATGATCTCTGATCCCCATGTCTCTGAGACACAGGCTGATGGACAGTTTTATCTTCCTCTAGTGAGGCCCTGGATAGCCTGGCAGGATGTGGCCATGCATTTCTAGTTAATTTGGCAAGGGTCTCTCTCCGCCCTTCTTTTTTGTGGGCTCCCAGCTTCCTGCAGACCCCCAGCCTGTCTGCACCCCTCCCCCGACTCCCAGCTGAAGTTTCCTCTAGCATCTAAAGCAGGAAAGAACCGGCTCTGCTCCCCGGGAATTGAACTTTCATGGTTCGTCTCTTTGAAAATCAAACCAAACATTGTGCTGGGCTGTCTGGATCCTGTCAGCTATGGATGAAGAGACAGATCTTCCTGTGTTGACACTCACCCTCCTACCTCCCCAGCAGTGTAGACACAGGCCACCTCACTGCCCTGGAGTGGGAGAAGGGGAAAGCAAGGTGTCTGTTGACTGTTCTATAAGCTTCCTGTGTACCAGGGCTGGTAAGGTTTTAGTCTATCTTGACAGAGCCGGACACCCTCAGGATATTGTTAGAGAATATTATTTTAAGGTGTGTTTATGTTGCATTTGTTTAACTCTGTGAAGCTGTGTTACTTTGCCTGTCTAAAACACCTGACTGTCTAATAAAGAACTGAATAGCCAATAGCAAGGCAGGAGAAAGGATAGGTGGGGCTGGTGGGCAGAGAGAATATATAGGAGAAATCTGGGAGGGAGGAAGGAAGAAGTAGCCAGAGAAGGAGGAGGATTCCAGGGGCCAGCCACACAGCAAGCCATGGAGTAAGATAAGATTTACAGAAGTAAGAGAACGGGAAAAGCCCAGAGGCAAAAGGTAGATGGGATAATTAGTTAAGGAAAGCTGGCAAGAAACAAGCCAAGCTAAGGCCTGGCATTCATAATTAAGAATAAGCCTCCATGTGTGATTTATTTGGGAGCTGGGTGGCCGGCCTCCTAAAAGAGCAAAAACAACAGGTCATGTACTGTGTTATCCCTTCCCAGCTATGGGGCTTTGCCATTCTTGCGACACAGGGTCCTCGCTTGTGAACTGGGGTCAGTGGCTCCTACTTCACAGTGTGTAAAGATTAAATAAATCAATACAGGGAAAGGGCAGGTGTCAATCACAAATGACTGTAGTGATGAAGACAATGGAGACTGGTGGTGGCGGCGGCGGCAGCGGCAGCCGGGGTGGTGTAGCTGCTGCTGCTGCTGCTGAGTGACAGTGATGATAGCAATGGCAAAGACCATGGTGGTGGAGATGGTGTCAGTAGAGATGGGTGATGGTGACGGCAGTTGTGACTGATGGTTGTGGTGATGGTCATGGTGATGATGATGGTGACGATAATGACGATGGTGATTGTGACAGTTAATCTTCATTGCCAACTTGACGGGATGGAATCACCTTGGAGACACATCCCCGAGAGTGCCTATGAGCATATTTTCAGAGGAGATAACTGGATAGGGAAGACCTCCCCTACCCTGGGTGTGGGCATCACATCTCATGGGCTGTGTGCCATATTGAATAAAAAGAGAAAAAGGAGCTGGGAGGTGGTGGCTCACACCTTTAATCCCAGCACTCAGGAGGCAGAGCCAGGTGGATCTCTGTGAGTTCAAGGCCAGCCTGGTCTACAGAGAGAGATCTAGGACAGGCACCAAAACTACACAGAGAAACCCTGTCTTGAAAAACCAAAAAAC